>JAGGAX010025137.1:0-21605 GCA_017657335.1 Termitomyces titanicus | reverse complement strand
TGTTTAGGTGGCCGGCCACGCTTCATTGGTAAGAATACAAGATACTGAGGTCTGACTTTGTTGGATTTTTGTGGGGCGAGGCACTCGGAAATTTCTCGATGTTTTTACAGTCTCATGATCAGATAATCAAAAGCTCTCGATTCCGCATTTTTATATATTTTTCCTGAATTTTTTGTGGGGACCGCCAAATTTTCAAGGTCAAACTATGATTCTTAGAAATTGGCTCGTGAATATCAACTCGTTAGGCCTCAAATAACATGTTTCTACAATAATACATGGAATCTACTGATATCCGGGCCTTCCAAAATTGGTTGTTTGTTTCTTGTCGTGTTTGTTTGTCCGCAACTGTAGTCCCACGAATTGCCAAGTTGTTCCATAATACAATTACTTAAATAAGGATGATCAACTTGTGTAAACAACTTCACCCGAACTCTTCATTTACTTTCATGACCACATGTGCATATAGTTTCGCGTAATTGGTACATATATCAGGTTTGTATCTCCCAGGATAAGTTTCCATATCTCGAAGTGGTCCATGGAAATGACATAACCCATCCTAAATCAGCCTACAACCATACCATTCCATGATCGCGTCATTGACTCGCGGTTAGGTTTTATGTATCCCCACTCAAACATCTTTTCTCAGAGCTTTCTATATTTCGAGTGCACCGTGGAATAGATAACGGATTACAGTCTTAGACCTAACTCGACCATAATCCAACAAAATTGAAAAAATTTGACTTTCAACGCAATTGGGAGGTCAATATCATTTTCCATGATCGCTTAACTGCGTCCTGGACTCGCCGGGTCGCTTTGGGGTCGCCTATCGAAATGCTACATACAGTCGATGCGAGGTAAGTCATGTGGACCATGGTATTCCCACTCAACAAATTTGTCTGAAAATCTAAGCGACGATACTCACTAGCACTATCTAAAAGTTTTTCGATTCATCCATTTCCTCTGACGGTATATAATCTCCCATTTTCTTTGCAATCCAGGTTCTAACTTCTCACAATGAGATGACCACTGCCGTCTTCTATAGTCTCCGAAACATACGCGTTCTCCTGTGTTCTTCCGGGCCGCCCCATGATGGAATCTGTCGGCCCTCGAGTCGGCAGAATCTCTTCGCAGTAATGATGCTCCCGAACCCCTTCCCCAGTTCTCTCCATCCATGGCTGATTGGTGCCCACGGGACCATAGGTCAGGCACCCTGAGTCCTCTTTCCGATATTTCCCCCGCTACGCCCGTATAAAGTGGAGAAGCTATCAAAAAGTTTCGAGCGTCTCGGGGAAGCAATGCTTCGCTTTCTAGCCCTTGCAGGCCTTGTCCTCGTCGGTGTCCATGGCATTGGCCAGGACACCTGTGTCGTTTTCCAGTCCTCATCTTCAGCTGTTCCAATCGTCACTAAGGGTACTGCTTCCTCGATCCTTCTTTCTTCCGACGAATGGCCTGGCGTTCAGCGCGCTGCTGCAGACTTCGCAGCTGACATTCAAAGAGTGACCGGAGTACTGCCTATCCTTTCAAATGTCACAGCGTCGAATGCCACAGCATCTATCGCAACGAGAAAACAGAAGGTCACGTCTACCCCAATCATTGTCGGAACTCTCGGAAAATCGTCTCTGATCACTCAAATCGTCAATACAACCAACTTGGACGTTTCGTCAATCCAGGGCAACTGGGAGGCATTCATGTCGCTCGAAGTTAAGAATCCTCTGCCTGGAATTGACAGCGCATACGTCTTTATCGGAGCGGATAAGCGAGGCACGATTTTTGCACTTTACGATCACTCAGAACAAATCGGTGATGACCTTCGAACATCCTCTGTTTGTAGCTTCTCTAATTCGACATTCTTTCCCCAGGTGTCTCTCCATGGTATTGGTACGAGAAATTTCTTTGTCATCTCCACGAAAGAACAACAAATAACTAATGTCAAAATAGGTGGGCGGATGTTCCTGTCACAAAGCACTCTGAACTATATGTAGCCGCAACTGGATGCTCACATGGCTCGCCAACTGTCAAGTATCGCGGCATCTTTTTGAATGACGAGCAGCCTGCTTTGACCAATTGGGCCGTAGAGAAGTTCACGAATGGTACTCCTGCAGACTTGGGTCCATTTGGAGCACCTTTCAACCATTTCTTCTATGCCAAACTGTGAGTCTATCCGATTTACGGCCGATATCCGATATTCACGCTGTTGACTGTAGGTTCGAGTTGATTCTGCGGTTTAAAGGAAACTATCTATGGCCAGGTATGTACACATCCTCTCATGAGCAGAAGTGGTGCTAAATACGCTTATAGCGATGTGGGCGGGGTACGAAAGAGTTTGCCAGAACAACATGATCGTTTGACTGACATGGACGTGCAGTATGTTCGCTATTGATGATAACCAGAACCAATTTTTGGCCGACTATTTCGGTGTGGTCATGGGCACTAGGTCAGTTCACTTTCGCGGCCTGTTCAACCTCTTGACATTCTACGAACTCCTAGTCATCAAGAGCCTATGATGCGCTCGACACCCAACGAGTTCAGCTACGAGGGCAATGGCACATGGAACTACGAAACCAACGCGGACAACATCAATGCATACTGGAGAGAAGGCATTGAGCGCGCTAAGCCTTATGAATCTATCATTACCATTGGGATGAGAGGTTTTGGAGACTGTTCGTACATGCTCATCTTATAACACCTACTTATGGCTGACTGTTTCCATTTAGTGCCACTCTCAGAAAATGAGAACATTGATCTACTGCAAAATATTGTCAACACTCAACAGGGAATTATTACGAGTGTTATGGGTCAGGATATTGAATCAATTCCTCAACTTTGGTGTCTTTGTGAGTCATAACAGCTTTTGACGTTGTGATTTCTTAGCTCATGGCCGTTAGATCAAGAGGTTGAAGGATATTATGACGATGGGCTCCAGGTGCCCGATTACGTGACCCTCCTTTGGACAGACGATAAGTAGGCATCTTGACTTGCTGTTCAATGGACATTCATACTCATAAATATGGTTTAGCTGGGGTAACGTCCGTCGCTACCCAACACAGTCAGAACGTAATAGGACTGGTGGAGCTGGTGTCTATTATCATGTACGTGAATCACTTTCTGATATATACTGTATTTTGATGGTTCTTTCAGGTCGATTTCGTAAGTCATGGTCTTCATGCTGTTTGTATCCAGGTTCACAGCAATACCAGGTTGGGCCACCCAGGGATTACAAATGGATAACGGTAAACAAGAAGCCCATGGCGATCGTCGTTTTGTGCTCACATCTTGATCTTGTTTTTTCAGTCCACCCAGATCCCCAAAGTAATTTTCGTCGCCTCAGCATGCCATGGCAGAAAGACTAACACCAACCTCAGATCTACGAACAGATGTCCATTGCCGTCGACCGTGACGCCACGCGTATCTGGATTCTCAACGTTGGCGATTTGAAGCCTTACGAGCGTGAGACTGAGTTCTTCATTAACTACGGTTGGAATGCGACCCGTTGGAACCCCGATAATCTGGACTCGTTCATCTCCAGCTGGGCTCAACGCGAGTTCCAGGTGTCGTCATCCGTCGCTGCGACAGTGACCGACATTGTTGGGAACTTGACCCGGTTCAACGCACGAAGAAAGCCGGAGTTGCTCAACTCCACAACTTTCAGCTTGATATCTTACCGAGAGTGAGTAATTATCTCGATTATGCTATGATTTTCGTCGCCTGAGATCAGAGATCCTTAGAGCTGATCGCATTCTTGACGCATGGGAAACATTGAAGAATGCGTCTACCAAGGTTTACAACAGCCTCTCCGCCAACTTCCAGCCAGCTTTCTTTCAACTTGTTCACCACCCCGTAACTGCGAGCGCCAACTTGGCGAATATGGTAGTACACCATGTCTTCCTGGACGGTGCCGAATCTGATCTTGTGTCTAGCTCGTCGCTGCTGGTCAGAACAATATGAGGGCCTCTCAAGCTAGGGTGGGTGCATAGCCATTCTGAGACGAGTAATCTTGTGATGCTAATCAGACAACCTGACAGCTCAGCGCCAATGGACTTGCTGACAACGTAGAAACATATTTCGAAGAGGACTACAACATTGAGCAACAATATCATACCATACTTGATGGTCAGTGGCAGTCTCCTTGACATTCGACGAAATTGACCAAAAGATCATTCAAGGAAAATGGGACCAGTGAGTCTTACGATTTCTCTTCTGAACTAAGCTAAGCGTCATCTGGTAATCCAGCATGATGGATCAAACTCGTGAGCAAAATACTATCCAATGTTCTTTATCAAGATTTTTAATTGGTGAATGTAGATGTCGGATACTACTACTGGCAACAGCCCATGGCAAATACGTAAGTTATTTGTCCCCTGTAAAGTATTTCTGCTCATGTCCTATCCTACAGCATGCCTCCCATCACACGCGTCTCACCCAAAAAACAAGTTCTTGCTGGAGTCATGCGCATAGCACCTGAGGGCACACTTGGAGCATGGTAAGACACACTTATCATGACCCATGACCCTAGTGCTTATCTTGTCAACATGTAGGCCTGGAGACAATCCCAACCAATGCAGTCAAGGTTACAATTGCCCACCACCAACTGTCACTTTGGACAATTTTGACGTTTTTGGCACCCGCTTTATCGACGTTGGCTCTGGTGGCCCAAGTCCGTTCACATTCACAGTAACCAGCAATGTATCGTGGGTCAAACTCTCTCAGACACAAGGATCTATATCTCCCTCTGCACCGGAAACGCGCGTCTTCGCGAGTGTAAAGGACTGGTCTCAACTTCCAACTGGAACCTCCTCAGCTTCCTTGACATTCAAGGCCACAGCTTCGAACCAGCAGCCGCTTTCGGTCCCCGTGGTCTTTACTGTCACGAAATATAACTTGCCGTCAACTTTTAAAGGTATTAATCTTGGAAGATTGTACATTGTAACAGGCCGTTGACGAGTTTGGCAGGATTTGTTGAAGGAGGAGGTGTGATCTCGATTGAGGCCGCTCATACATCTCGAAACACAAGCGTGTCAGGAGTTTCATGGAAAGTTCTTCCGCGTTACGGCCGCACGTTATCAGCCATCACTCCATGGCCGCACCTTGGAAACAACGAGGCGAATTATACATCAGGTGCAGGTCCCAGTGTGTAAGTCCTATCAATACTAGACGTAATATTTGTCACCAAGTGAGCCTCACAGCGAGTATGACTTCTATAATTTCAATACTATTGGCGGGAGTGGCAATCTGACAATGACCACCTTTGTCAATCCATCCTTCAATGCGGGTGAAAAGGATCGCCCCATAGGATTCGCTGTCCAGGTTGATTCACAGGATCCACAAGCTCTGTACTTCTTCCCTCCAGCTGCACCTGGTGGTTTCCCAGCGGCGTGGGGTGGTAACGATGGTTTTGCTGCAAACAATATTATAAGTGTTGCTGCAAAGGTTACAGGAATCACGCCTGGACCACACACACTGAAGGTATAGAAATTTTATACCTCTCAAAGAACTCTGACCTAATAGACTATAGATCGCAATGATTGAGCCTGCAGTCGTTGTCGAAAAGATTGTAATTAGTGAGTTTATTGACTGCATTTGACCTCCTGCCGTTATTTATGTTTTCTCTCAGATACTGGTGCTTTGATGCCAAGTTATCTTGGGCCACCCGAAAGTTTTATTGTATGAAGTTAACCTCTGTTATTTTTATCGACGTCTCAAATAAATTAATCACAATCACCTCTCTGAAACAAACTTGTGCAAACATAGAATTAGAATCTATCTGAGAAAGTGCAGGTTGAAGTTAGTGAGTGATAGCGCCAGTAATCCTATCCTTATCCTTCTTGATCTCGATTACGATACAGACCCACGCGATCTACATTCGGTATTCCATGATGGTATCACCATAAGTTCTCATCCAAATCGACATCCTGCCAACTACAATCAAACTACAATTGTAACCGTATGCGGTGTCCTAATCTCCCAGTGTCAAACGATCTTGATTTTGTTGTGCCGCCTGAGGCCGTGCCTATAGGATAAACGCAATCACTATCACTGCCTCACCGCAGCCATGAGGACTAGAGAGTATAGACTTAACGTCTATGTCGTTGGCGGTATGTGAAGGATCTCTTGCAGTCTGTTGTGGCCACTGGCCTTGGATCAGCGAAAAGGCGCTAGCTATGACGACATTCTGAATTCTTCAAAATTGGAACTCGAGCTCCCATGGGAAAGCGAAAAGCTGTGTCGCTATCGCTCTTACGACAGGCAACAGATGGATCGTTGGTTTGAGGTGATGCGGGGCTGCCCTGTCGTCAAGGCGTACAACGGGATAAGTTTAAAGGCTGCGCCCCATCTGACAAAAGTACAATAAGCTGCTGGCCCGTGGAACTTCACATATCACCGCTTGAAGAAGCTATATAACGACCTCGAACAAGAAATCAAACAACTTCATCGAATCGACTTGGGTTGACCCTATATTCTGCTCCAATTCACTATCTAATCCTCAGGCTTTCGACACGTTCACACCGCTAAATTAATTATCCAACTCGACGAACACTACATCCACGATGCCATTCCTTTTTGCGACTACTTATGATGCACCTGCACGCACAACGACGGCCTCATCAACCCATAAACGTTCTGCATCCACTGATACCACTACATCCACCCTCTCTACCATCTCCTCTTCATCAACCTCCTCGAGAAGTGCTTTTTCCCTTCGAGAGCGGAGAGGTGTAACTCTCCAATTATCTTTCAGCGGGCCACCCGCTGAGGTTAAAGCTTTGGAGCCCAAGGGCCAACCTGAGCTCCGCTCCGACGATGTTCCAGGAAGAAGGCGGGCCCTTCCGATGCCCATTACCGCCTTTGACTCCATTTCCGTCATGGGGGAAGCTGGCGCGAAGAGCTCGAGTGCAAGGGATTTTGGAATGGGAGAAGATGGATGGACCGTTGTTACACTGTAACTGCAAAGTACTGAGTACTGACCCCTGGGAATTTTAAGCTGACAGGATACTCTATAGGTATCTAATGAAACTGGACCTAGTAATTGGACTCTCTAGTGCATGTATTTCTATATAATTTATCTGTAGTACCATCACGACATTATCTAGTCCTGCGGAATCGATATGTCTGACTCTTCGAGCACGTTTATCTATTTTCCGGATACAATAATGAGGAATAAAGCTTAATAATAAAGGGTGTCGAGACATCGAAGTTCGACCGTAATAATCTACTTATTTCCATAAGTATCGGTGTAGATACGGGATTCCGTGCGAGATAGTCAAGGTATCATATAAACAAACACTAATCTAATTGGCTCCTAGATCTCTAACGAGATGGCGCAGTCCCAGATCTTCCTCGATCTTACCCAATTAACATCCAATAAGCAATGGTTTCAAGGGTCGCGAAGTCAGAGAACAAACCTGTTCCTTCAGCTGTGCATCCTCTCTGCCAGCAGACGACGCAAAAAGAGCATCAACCTCTTCAAGAGATACATTGGCTGTCTCCGGAACAAAGTAACTTGCCCAAAAATAAGCACCTATACAAGCGATCGCGAAAACCATGAAGGTACCACTAGCAATATAAGATTGTCAGCAAGTACCGTCAAATGACCGGTACCCACTTACTCTGGAGAATGGTCCATGAGGACTGGCGTAACCAGTCCGATTAGAACTGACGACAAAAATTAAACACTTGTGGGGTGGAGAAGAGGGCGACGACGTACAGTTGTTAAACCAGTTGGAGGCTGTTGAGAGAGCGACGCCTTTACTCCTCATGGAAAGAGGG
The DNA here is from genome assembly GCA_017657335.1 of Termitomyces titanicus. Lineage (NCBI taxonomy): Eukaryota > Fungi > Basidiomycota > Agaricomycetes > Agaricales > Lyophyllaceae > Termitomyces > Termitomyces titanicus. The sequence continues at coordinate 13,841 of JAGGAX010025137.1, read as the reverse complement.
AAGACTTCACTGGGGAGAACCCAGCCAATAGGTCCGAAGGATATTCCATACGCGGCTGTAAAAGTGTAGATTCCGCTAAAGGAAAATTCATCTTCATCGGTAAATATTGGATATGACCAGCAAAGAACGCACCCAACTGCTGCCCACGCCGCTGTCGAATGTGTCGTCCAATCAGACTCAAATCGATAAACCTGGATACAGCTGAGTTGGTGGCATGATGATGGGAAGAGTTGATATACCAGCGATGCAATGGTAACATGGGAGAGAGCCATCAAGACGCTTCCGCTTCGCAAAAGCAGTTTCCTTCCTGATTCCAGTCGTGAGGGTATGCGATAGCAGGTAATACTTATATTGACTTACCGGTCTGATCGATAAAGAGGATGGCAGGGATAACAGCTAGGAATTGGACGATTCCGATGCCACCTGATACTAATAAAGTCACTGTATCGCCGCGCAATCCTATGCTTCGTGCAATAGTAGGACCATAATAAAGAAGAGCATTGATACCACTCCATTCTGAGCAAAAGAATGATAAGCATCATTAGTATGAGTCCTGGGCATGAAGAATAGGATGTACGTTGGAAAACCATGATCATCACACCGATCCAAGTTCTATCTCTGTATTTCCTTCGGAAGAGCCGCTTCCATGCCTTCAATTCAGATTTGAGACTCCACGGCTGCAGTCGGTCGTCACGGTCATTCACACCATCATCATCAAGCACGCATTGAACCAAGGTAGCTTCGACTCTCATCTCGAGCAATTCAATCTGAAGGTGTCGTCAATCGAACAAAAGATAGAAGTCAAAATGACAAGGGGCCGAACCTGCAACAGCGGGTCGTGCTGCGTCTCCTCTGATGATCTCAAGCGCAGTCGTGCTAAACTCGCCATCGCATCCTCGTATCGACCATGAAGGACCAAAAGTCTCGGCGATGGCGGTAAGAAGAAACATCCAAAGCCTAGAATAGTGCCTGGTATGAGTTGTGTGCCAAGTGGTATTCGCCATGAAGCTGATGATGGGACTGGCGAAGGGGTAAGTTGTCTTGTTTGGTCGTGAAGAGAGGTGTCAGATACCGGAACGAGTTAGAAAGCCTGTCCAAAAACCGAATACGACACCGAGGACGATTGAGAACTGTTCTAATGCCATAAGAGACCCGCGGACCTCAGGTGGGCTGATTTCGGCCATGTACAACGGCGAAAGCATACTGAATTATCTTCCGTGAGATACACGATATGCTGAGGTCTGATAACAGACCTTAATGCACCAACGCCAACTCCACCAATAGCGCGTCCGATAAAAATATGGCTCAGAGATTGTGCACCGCATTGAAACCCAGACCCTATGCAGAACACAACTACATACGATTCCTGTTGACTATGATGAATGAGAATAGATAAGACTCGTACTGCAGGCCGCGAAGATTGAATATCGACGCGAGTATCGGTCAGCCAGAGTTCCTGCTCCAAGAGCTCCAAGTAAGGCACCAAGTTCTAGTACAGCAGCTATATTTCATACCGTCAGCGTGACGAAGCACCTAAGAAGGGAGGACATACTCATACACCCTTTCTGCAAAGGTGTGATGGGCCATCGTTGCATAAAATCAGTCATGACCAGGACATTGGCAATCTCAAGTCTAGTTAGAAAAGAGAGAGAGAGATGTACTTTCTTCACACACCACACCCTGGTCATAACCAAAGGTCAAGCCTCCGATAGACGCGAAGAACGCGCAGAACAAGGCGTAATAGTTGTGCAGCAATCCCATGACTCCCTTCGGTCCATAAGAATAATTATACGAGCGTCCGTCTGAATGGAGTTGAAATGTCCCCCGAAGCTTGGGGTTTCTGTGTGATAAGAGCGTTTCCCGCGCATCCTGTGCAGTATCTTGAAGGGTGAATTCGTCGTCTGGTCCAGTAGCACTTCTCGAAAGTGCTATATAACCACCATGGTCCCGATGCGTCTAATTGCATTGTGATGAGAATAAATCTTCAATGAATGGGGATGTTGAAAAACAAACCATAGAAGACATTCACAAGGGTAGAATGTGGAAACAAAAGTACACTTTCAAAAAGTAAGTTGGACACATCCGGAATCGAACCGGAGACCACTCGCATATTTAAATTACAATGCAAAGCGAGCGTGATAACCAGCTACACCATGTGCCCATGTATACCATCGTATTCACATACTTACGTACTATAGGTTCTTCAAAATCACGACTAATTGTCCCCTTCGGACACAGGTTGTGACCATACATTTCAGTACAGTATTATGAACAAGAATTCGGGCCGACGTCCGTAATGTTTAATGCTAGGATATACATTATAGACTCCAATGAAATTGTGCGAGTAATATATGTTTGTGATGATGTCCAATAAGAGGATTTTATAGTTGTGAGTTAGGAACCCTATATTTATCGTTGTCCCAATCAATCTCCTGCTTCAATGCAGACGTTAAAATCAGTTCATGGGTATATATAGGATGTGTCGAGGCAATGGGCCCCCAGATCGCACGATCTGCCGGACAGGAGACAATGTACCGATCGTTATTGGCATTCATGATTCGTGGTGTTGGCATTTGAGTATTAACCTGATCGCACAAATGTATAATTTTGGCTTCCAGTAGTAGCAAGGTCGCTCACCTGACCACCACATGCAGTAACGACATTCTTGAGCAGTTTAATATCGACCGGTACTTTGGGGGTGATGTAAAACACCATTTTAGAGAACAGCGTACCCCGAAGTTCTTTTGCTCGCGATAGCGCATCTGCGAGTACAAACTCAAACCTTCTCTCATTATTTTTGTCATGCAACATGTAATTCCGCTCATCTATAGGTAGAGGTGGACAGTCAATTAAGCAACTCCACTGTGGACACCTGGCTACTTACCGAGAAGTTTCTTGGAAGCAGCTGACTCTATCGCCCACTTGTCCGTTAGAATGAAAGGGGCATTCGCAAGCGCACAAAGGAACTTCTCTGTTCGAACAAGATGAGGGGCAAGCAAATGGGTACATTCCGAGGGCTTGACTGTGATTTTGACTCCAAGTTTAGTTAATGCCTGAAAATAGATGAAATTTAAGTGAAGTTCGACTATGAAAGGCCAAGATACAAACCTTCACGACATCATCATTCAGCGAAACTTGGGTTGTCATAAGCCGCACCGCACCAGACTTTGAGTCGATGCTACAAATAGCCTTGAGTTCGGAGATGTGGGGATAAATTAAAAGCTCCAAACCTGGTGTCCAGATCATCCGCCTTAGCCATCTTGGACTTCGCAGTCTTACCCACACCTTTGACATCTTCATCAGGTTTCTTCCCTTTACCCTTGATAGACTTGGAGCGTCCACTTCCCCCTTCCTCACCTGCCGTTGTCTTGCCCTCCTTGGCATGAGACGTAGACAACCGCTGACGTTTCGCATCTCTCGTTTCGCTCTCTTCTTCATCAGCGCTCTCAGTTGTGTGCCGCTTCCTGCCATTTCCACTACCGCCAGGCAAAGAAATGGCTCCCAAACTTCGCCTACCCTTCCCACTATTCCGCATCTCCTGTTGGAAATTCCACACGTCCGGCATAATTTCCTCGTGGAGTTTCTGTGTCGCCCTCGCAGCAGCCCCACGTCTCATCCGTCCGCTACTGATCACGGATGCCTCGTCATCATCATCTGTTGCTAGAGGAGGAGACGATCTCGCCGGGGCAGGCGGTGGCGCCGGTTTCGTCTTCAGTTTTGCTTCTTTCACTGGGCGGGACGCTGTGGCCGACCGACTTGTTGCAGCTCGTTCGCCAGCAACGGCACGAATGCTGTCTGAGCGAGAAAGACCGGCTGAGACGGCATCTTTGTTCTGGGGAGACTTTTTAGCGCTAAGTGATAATCCAGGTAGAAGGACAGAGACAGTCCGCTTTGGAGTGTTCGAAGATATGGTAGCAACGGTAGGTTCGGCACGTCTATTTGGCTTAGAGGTGAATTTTTGGCCAGAACGTTGTGGCCTCTCGTCCTCGTCCTCGTCCTCGTCCTCGTCCTCGTCCATTGAAATAGCTTTGTTCTTTCCCTTCGAGTTTTGTGGAACGGTACGAACGGCTTTTTTTGTTGTCCTTTTGGCCGGAGAAACTGGTGGTGGGGTCAAATCCGAGTCGTCTTCGTCAGAAATCAGGGCTGCGGTCGCTTTCTTTGACTTGGAAGCCGAAGCTGTCGCTTTGGTGGTATATTTCTTTGAAGGGGAAGGCTCATCATTCTCGTCCGATGACGGAGTAGCGATCGTTTTTGATCTGGAAGATGAAGGACCGGGTTTGGTCCCAGACCTTTTTGCTGGAGACTCTTCATCGTCCGACGCGGGTGGCATAGAAATCTTCTTCGACTTCGAGGCTGAAGTACGAGGTTTGGCAATCGTTTTCCTTGATGTAGAAGGCTCACTTTCCTCGTCTGGCGCAGGGTGTGTAGAGATCTTCGACTTATAAGATGAAGTTCGAGACTTGGCAGGAGTCGGTTGAGGAGGTGGAGAAGATTCTTCCTCTTCTTCTGCAGATTGTGGAGGTTCAACAAACTTCTTGGTCTTGCCAATCAGTTTCGGCCTGGAACGATCTATTTCTGCCATCTTTGGCGTGATCTGTGATTTAGACGTCGACGCAACGACCATGTCTTCATCCTCCTCCGATGCCCGAAATGTACGCCTTTCTTTTCCTTTTCCATGCCTTGATGTCGATGGTGGCTCCACCATAGCCTTGCGGCTTCTGGCTTTTACTGGTAATTCCTCCTCCTCCTCCTCCTCCTCCTCCTCCTCCTCCTCCTCATCATCATCATCCGAGTGCGCTCTCGTTTTCCCCTTCTTCGCACTGATGGTAATGGACTCCTGGTTGTCAGCCTCGTCCACTTCATCATCAATGAATATATTCTTCTTCCGTGGCCTTTTCTTTATCACCTCCTCCGATTCTACATCACTCAACACTCTCTTGCTAGGTGACCTCTTCAAGACTCCTCTTGTCGGCTTCCGCGGAGCGTCTTCTTCGTCTTCCCGCTCGTCTCGAATCTCATGTGCCGCCCTCTTCTCAGGTCGGAGAGGTGTCACTACCACAGCGTCCATGATCCATGACTCGCTCCTTTCTCCAGCCCGTCTCACAAGTTTTTTGCTCGCCTTCTCTGCAATCGTCTCGACAATCTCAACCTCATCATCGCTACTGGTGCTACTTTCTGGATCGTTAAGCGACCGATTCTTCATAGGGGTAGTAACCTCCAGCTGACCACTCTTGCGTTTCGTGACGTGTACTTCAGGAGTCGCACTCCGGTCTAAAGCTTTGGAGTTGCCTTTAGGCCGCAGCTTGATCCTCGTCTTGGCTGAGCTCGAGCTCTTGTCCTGCATACGCTCCGTGATGCTCCTGGTAGGCCTCGGAGTCGGTGTAGGTCTAGAAGGAGCAGGCGGATCTTCCTCCTCCTCGATTACCTCGTACCTGTCCTCATTCTCAGCTGTCTTCGCGGTTGCTGACTCCTCCACCTCAACCTGGAAATCATGAAGTTCCACCTGCATAAGCGCATCTCCGTCCCCATCAGCCCCAACGACCTCCTCGACCTCCTTAGCATCTCTTGTGCTGCCAGGCGTACTGGCCGGGTGGGTTGCTCCATCTGTTTTCTTCCTCTCCTTGGCATTAGACGTTTCGCTTTGGAGCTCAGACGCAACGGTCTCTTCCACGTCTTCTTCTTGCTCGAGAAATTCCAAATCATCTTCCCCAATCTCTTCCACCCCGCGACCAACCCCACGATCCCCGAGTTGCCGAGAGAAATCCACACCAGGCGGAAAGACAATATACTTCTCAAGTGCGACAGTCAGGTTCCGCCATTTCACAAAGCAATCCTCGAGCCAGAGGTGGTTAACAATCGGGATAGACCATGACGCGGCTTTCTCAGTCTTCTGTCCAGATATACTATTGTTTAAGGAATGATCAATCACCAGTGACATAAAATCAAAAACCTTCTCACTATGCAGCAATGAGGACCGTATTTTTTCCAGACATACTGGGAGTGAATACGGCGCCCATGGCTATGATAAGTTTTTTTATGTATTCACGCGCCTCGCCGGTATAATTTGTCACTGTAATTTCCTGACATGTAGGTCAAGGTTAGCAATTTAGAAACAAACGGGAGAGGACAGACATGGCCAGAGAAACCCTCTATAGCTCGTTTAGGTATTGGATACCAGAGGAGCTGGTCCATAGGTGGCGAAAGAGTACCAGTCGAATGCACATGGAAAACCCATGGAAGAGTTCCAATAGTTTTACCCTGTCTTACGGCCTTGAAAATGTTGGAATGGGCGGAGGGAAATAAGGCGTTGTGAAAGACTTACTTGGACATAAGCCTTTCCACTACGAAATCTTGTAACAAGTACATCGCATTCATCGATTGCTGCTGCTTCTTCGTCCTTACTCCCTTCGCATGATACAATCTTGCCACCTGCCCTTCGAATCTCCGCCTCCACGGCATCTCTTCGGTTCTCAGACAGTTCCAAACTGCAGCCTAGCAAGATGCGGCGGCCTTCCCAGACGCCTTTGGACTTTCCTCGCGGACTTTCAGCACTTAACTCGGACATTTCTTCTTCACCGGTTGGCAATGGTGCACCGGGGAACAATAGGTCGGCTGTACGGTACAGTGATTTTTTCTCGCTGTCAATCTTGCGTAATGCAGCACGCTTCATCGTGTCTGCTTTTGAGTGTTCTCCTTCCTCTTCGCCCATATGTGCGCGCAGCATAGGGGGATCAGGCCATTCGTATGGCGTAGTATCCAAGCCACTGATGCCCAGACGGACGGCATCGTCAAACCAGTGAGGGAGGAGTATCTTGACACGTGTATCGTCACGAAAATGCATTGCGGTCGAATACTTCGGTGAGGTACTCTTTGTGACGAAAAGATGGGTAACATCTTTGGTCAAGCCCGTTCGCCATTGTCCTCCTAGCGCAGTAATTCCGGCAGAGAGAACTTCGAGATCCGTGGTTCCAAGCTACAGTGTAATAAATGTTTTTTTTTCGGACCGATGTTAGAAGAGGAGTGTACGGACCTCTGTAGCACATGCAACGACACCAGAGAAGATCATGGCAGGATCTGCAGAGTAAAAGGATGCGCTAGTTAAAGGAATCCAGATGAGTTTTCCTTGATGCTTCATAGCTTAAGGCAAATAAAGACTCGCTGTTGTAATTTCCCAAGGAGTAGTGATCTATCAACCCATTTGTCCTGAAATATGCTATTACATGAATATCAAAAGCTGTAGTCAATCAACGCACTGTGACTACTACAAGCTTCCCTTCCTCTTCACGCGTTGCGATTTCTTGCCAATGCTCAAAACTGTTCGAATTCGTAATGAAGTGTGTCAGGGACGGGTCGTCAATGGAGTCCACACTAGAAGCGCCGTTGCTGCGAAGTACATGTGAGAGCTCATTGACGCGATTTTCCGGCAGCGACGTGGAAAGAAAGTAGCGTACGCCGTCGAAGAGGTGCATAGTCTGGGTTAGAGATGATCGTGTGACGAGTCAACAACGCGGTGTTACGCAAAGGCACATGATTGAGCCACGTGGTATGTAATCGGATTTCATCAGAAATTCTTGTGACAAAACGCGTAACGGAAGTCACTGACCATCGTTCAACTCGAACAATGGGATTCTGCGCCAAAGCGACATTATCCTATGGCATTATCCTTCAAGAGCCCCAGATAAAAAAGCTTCTTGCCGCTATATGGGCGGACTCCAACGACTCGGATGAAGACGAAGGTGAAAACACGAGTGAAGACAAGGATGAAAATGCGAGTGAAGACGACGATGAAAATGCGAGTGAAGACGACGATGAAGATTCTTTTGAGCCTGGCGATTCCGAATGGATTGAGACCATTGATTCATGGCTGGACGATGAAAAATGCATAAAGGCGTGCGAGCCGTTCTCTTTCCAAATCCAGGGAAATCCTCTCCGCACGGGTGAAACTCGTGGCGACTGCGATGTTAATTTGGCCTTTATCTTTTACAACCAACGTGGCCAATCATTCGACGAGGATCCTTCGGTTGAGATCTGGGGCTCTGAAGGTCTGTTTTACTTGTTTTTATGACGCCATTGTTAAGTGACGCCTGAATTTGTACATAGGTGGCTCCAGAATCCAAGGGATTTCGCCATCTGACTCACTCCTTTGCAACGAAAAGTTCATGAACGCCGCGAAGGAGGGCTTCCGCAAGCTGAAAAATACCAAAGCGTTTCGAAAGGCGGGGATCACGGTCACTGTACCTCAATGGATCCTGAGGCTCTCTACAGGTTGAGCCAAGACGAGCTGTCATGAACTCCTCGCACACCAAGTAAGTCCTGTCTAACAAGACCTCTGACCTCGTCTGACTGACTTTGTTTTGCTTACCTGCCATTCCCTCACATTCTTCCGTATTTCTTTCATCGCCGATTCATCATATTTCATCTCTTTCTTACACACTTATAATACAAACTTGTTCTGGTCTACAGTAATGCTATGTATGTAGTACCTTGTCTTTCGCAACAGAGTCTCCTATTATATGTAAATGGTGAGAAATATAATGAATCGGCGACGAAGGGCAGGTAGGTAAGACGAGGTCAGAGGTCTTGATAGATCGAGAATGGGAAGGCTCAAGTAGAGGACATTTTATCTTTTGGTGCCGTTGGCCCGTCGACTGATGTGCTGTACGGCGTCATTTTGTGTTGCGTTAACGTTGAAGGATAATACTGCGGAAGTCACAATCAACGTGATCTGGGCGCTGGCCATAACTTCTTCAAATAGTATGCAGTTGCTCGTCATCACATCGCGCCCACTCCGGCCAATTAATGTGACACTGCCAACGACCGATCAATCTTTAGCCCCTCAGAACCAAGCATGGGGGAAGCGCATCTATTTCTGGGTTTAGGAAGGTGATCTGGCTGCAGGAAAACTAGGATTACGATGACTTTGCATTTGGCGTTTCCTCTTCTTCCCCCGATATGAATGAACAATATTCTGGTCCTGTATTATTGTCAGGGCCTGGGGTATACATAAAGCCACAAGACAACAACACTTGTTCTAGTCTTACACGAATATTGTTCTGGACACACAAGATCCACTATTGTTCTCTATTATTCTTCAGTCGGTATGGATTTTCATCGACTTCATCAGTGTCCTTGTGCCTCTAGTTGCCGCCAAGATTTATAGCCCCATGATTCGTTCCCAACACTGAAATCCATAAACCTTTCCTTTCTCATGATGGCATCGAATACCAGCTTCACAGACGCCACCACCACCACTATGACTGTCTCAAAAGACATTCCGCCGTCTCATGCTCCATCCGAATGTGTAGGTACGAGAGATTCCGGGGCTCTAATTCCTGCATCAAGTGTAAAATCACAACATGGGGAGTTGTTGTCCTCTGAAACATTCTGGCGGGACCAATACCTATTTCTGAAAGAAAAAGGGTTCACCCTTCGAGCGCGCTACCACCCAGACTGGAAGCCATCTTGGCTCGGTACATCCAAAAGCTACTATAACTGCGAAGATGGGCAAATTCCAGTAAGTATTTATTCTGCATGTACACTGTGGATCAGATTCTAATTTACGTTACATAGTCTGATCCAAAAGTCATAGATGCAACTGATCGAACTGGGGCTCTCATGACACTTAAACGAATTCACCGTCAAAACGACGGATTGGAACTTCTCCTGGGGATGTTCTTATCTCTGCCTGATGAAACTACGTTGAAACACTTGCCTGAAAATCATTGTGCTCCGTACTTGAAAATTTTGGAGCCCCCGAACTGCGAAGATGTGATTGTGGTAATGCCGTATCTTTTACCTCTTGGACCTTTTGCCACGCCACCTTTTGAAACGATCGGAGAAGTCGTCGAGTTTTTCAGACAAATCTTTGAGGTAACTATCTCCTGACAAAACTCGTGCACAACTCGAAGACTTATGATATATAGGGATTGAATTTCATGCACTCCCGAAATATCGTTCATGGGTATGTGTGTGTATGTTGACGATCACCCTGGTTAACACCATTTACAGTAAAATCAACGTTGGGACTATCGTGGCGAACTCGTTGCCTTTACTCTCGTCCCACCCACATCCATGCAGGCCTTGGATGAAGCGTGACTTTTCTGGCCGGACGAAAGCCATGTGCTCTCGTACAACCCATCCGATCAGATACCACCTTATTGACTTTTCTAGAAGCTTCCAGCCTGATGTACCAGAGGCGGAAGAAACGCAAAATCCAGACACTATCAATCCATTCTCCGTCGACGTCTATTGCATGGGCGACGTCGTACGTGAATTTTTCCTTGATGTATGGAAGTCTCCTCGTAATGATTTGATATTGGGATATACTTATTGACAACAGGGCTCTGGAAATGGTATCATCAAATCCAAGTTCATGCGTGAGCTGGTTGATGACATGACAAATATTGATCCCTCGAAACGGCCCTCGATGAAGGAGGTAGTTGAACGCTATGAGATCATATATAATGGTCTTAGTGAGTGGACACTTCGTTCCCCAGTGACTGCCGTTGGATTCAGAAAGCGGTGCCCATTGATTAAAAAAATTGGGCATTGGCCAAAGCAGGTGGTTCGTATGATTCGCGGTGTCCCTGCTATACCCAGAGTACTTACTATAAGTGATGAAATGACTACAATATAATCTGAAATGTAGGGAGACAGGTGCATTACCCACCCATGGGTATGGTTAAGCCTGTGACACTCTGGCAAGAAAAAGTCAACCAGACATCAATTGGACACACCCGGAATTGAACCGGGGACCACGAAATGCTAAGCGGGCGTGATAACCAACTACACCATGTGCCCTGTAAAGCCCTGTTTTCTGAGCTATATCGGGGTAGGCGCACAAAGAAAGTCATTGTACACAATACCTCTACCATGTCGGTCGTCATCAACACGCTGTACATGTCCGTCCGCGCGGCATACGAGTCTCCCGGCAAAAGCTTCGAGGCATTTTCCATTCTTTTTTGAGATCCCACTTTATTCATTAGTCCTTTGTGCCAGGAACTCCGTATCGACGACTACCTGCGCGCTTACAGTACTACTGGTCGCGCTCCTGCACCCTGTCCTCTGATCCCCGCCGACGCCGCCGCTCGTGCCCGTGCAGGCTTGCCATCCCTATTCGAGCCCTTCTCAGAATCCAAGCTACCTAACGCAGCAGCCGCCATACACGACCCCACTGCTCTCCCTGCTGCCCAAGCATTCACGGCGACCCCATTCGAAGGAGAATCCCTTCAGTCTATCTCTGCCATGCCCGTCTACCAATCCTTCAGCCATGAGGTAAGTGTGCGACCTCTGGAGTTTATATGTACCCATTCATGTCTTACGATAGGAACTTCGAATTTACGCGTATCTACGAGGCAACAAAGACTCCCCGACTCCAATCACCATGTCTCCTTTTATCATCGTACCCGCACCCTCGCAATCCACGAACAACTACCTCTCGGCACCCGGTGATCAACTGCTCACCATCACCACGCAGCCTCAATATTCGGGCCACAGTCTTGAAGTGAGCTTATTCTGCCTTACACCTGCTCGACTTGCATGGACTTTTACGATAGGAACTACGTGTTGCATTCTTACAAGCAGGTCGCGAACTCAGCTCGGCCGAGATCGTCGCTCCCACACTAGGCGTTGATAGACGTGTATAATTAATGTACAATGCCACATTCCCACGGTCACGTTGTTTGCGCGTCGCCAAATTGTAACCCCAGACTCTGGTTTGTTTATACCATGTCTGGCCTGAAAAACTCGCCGTTTGGGAAGCGACTGCGTGCGGCACACGACTCGACGGGGAGTCGAGTGCCTGGGATGTTCGGGACGCCGTCGCTGGACGGGGGGACGGGGTCGAGCAGCAGCAGCAGCGGAGGGCCCGAGTCGCCTGGGGTGTATGGGGACCGGTTTGTGCCGTGTCGGGACGGGGGGGACATGCGTACGTCGTACCAGCTGATGGACGAGAGCGGGCCGTCGACGCCGTCGAAGAGGCGGATGATCCCGTCGGAGTCGGACGCGCTGAAGGAACAGGCCAACGCCATCTTCAGCTCCATCCTCCACAGCGAAGTCACGCCGCCGTCCCCGCGCCGCCCGGTGTCCCCCACCCGCCCGTCCGCCGCCGCCCCGGCCACCCCGACCCGTCGCCGGCTGTTTGCGTACAACTCCCCCGCAGACAACCCAAACACCCCCACACACGACCCCTTCTCCAGCAGCCCCGTCCGCCCAGAGAGCCGCCGTCTCCTCCAGAGCCCCCGCCGCCAGCTCCGCAGCGTCTCCAAGACCCCCTACCGCGTCCTCGACGCCCCAGACCTCGCAGACGACTTCTACCTCAACCTCGTCGACTGGTCGTCCACAAACGTCCTCGCCGTCGGCCTCGCCTCCTGCGTCTACCTCTGGACAGCCCACAACGCCGCCGTCTCCAAGCTCTGCGACCTCAGCGACCACACCGACACCATCTCCTCCGTCTCCTGGGTCCAGCGCGGCACCACTCTCGCCGTCGGCACCCTCGCAGGCCGCATGCACATCTACGACGCACACTCTCTCCAGCTCCAGCGCACCTACCACGCCGCACACACACAGCGCATCGGCGCACTCGCCTGGAACGCACATGTCCTCTCCTCGGGCTCGCGCGACCGCAGCGTCCTCCACCGCGACGTCCGAGAGCAGACCACCCGCCCGTTTAGGAGGTGCGCCGGCCACCGTCAGGAGGTCTGTGGGCTCAAGTGGAGTGGCGACGGCGGCCCGGGCGCGGCGAATCTCGCCAGCGGGGGGAACGATAATAAGGTCTGTATTTGGGACTTGAGGGGGTCTAGGCGGCCTGGAGCCGCCGCGATTGGCAGAGGGACAGGGAGCGGAGACGACGCGCCCGGTGATGCGCCTGTGTGGAAGTTTCATGAACATACGGCGGCCGTCAAGGCTCTTGCGTGGGACCCGCATGTCTCTGGTGTGCTTGCGACGGGTGGAGGGACTCAGGATAAACATATCAGGTTTTGGAACACGATCAACGGGACCATGTTGAACGAGCTTGATACTGGGTCTCAAGTATGTTCTTCTATCTATCTCCCGGTGCTCAACTTAACCCCCGCACGCACGCAGGTATGCAACCTCATCTGGTCTTTAACATCGCACGAGCTCGTCTCGACACACGGTTTCTCATCCACCACTGCGCAGAACCAAATCTGCATATGGAAGTACCCGACGCTGAACATGGTCGCGTCGCTCACGGGGCACACGAACCGCGTGTTGTACCTCGCCATGAGCCCCGACGGGGAGACTATCGTCACTGGTGCCGGGGACGAGACTCTGAGGTTTTGGAATGCGTTTCCTAGGAGGGAGAGGGGGGAGAGGGGCGCGGAGAGTAGATTGGATTATGGAAAGTTGATTAGGTAGGCTCTGCTTGCTGTGATGTGCTTTGGTTTTTCTTTTTCTTTCTGCGTCTGGAACAAAATATGCGTTTTGCGCCTCCCCTTCCTTCCCTCATGCTTCATGCTTAGTGTACATGCAACATCTTCTCCTTTCCCTCTCGATTCTTGTACCATTCCGTCGTCCCCTCGTTTTCTATACATAGAGTACCCAACCACACACCTATATGCGTATCATATCATTATAAACATCCCCTGCTTTTACGTAAATGTATATATCTATTTTTTTTTTCGTGGGGGGTGGTAATAAATATCGTATCGATTGTGGGGAGTTAGGGGGTAGTCCTGTCTGTATATGTAGGACCATACATACGACAGCCCTTCTTTCTTTCTGACGGATGGGTATTTACTGTTTAAGGAGGTACACGAATGTCTGTGGTTGCTTCTCCCCTCTTCCTTGCCCATCCCATCATGCTTCGTGTCCCAGTCCCA
>JAGGAX010025136.1:0-21860 GCA_017657335.1 Termitomyces titanicus | reverse complement strand
TCTGAGCCAGGGCCCTGACAAGCCAGGCCAAAGCCAGGGGCTTTTGGGCCAAGCCAGGCCGGAACATCACTATTCATCGTCAGGGTATCACACCCTCAATCTCAATTTGTCTCAATAGAAACTATTTAACCACCATGTTGCCTCAGCCTCTCTACTTGTGTGGAGATGGCTAGCTACGTTACCACGGGCGCTTTGCATCAACACCTTCCACACAAGGCCATCTTCAACGCCAGCAGAAATTCTGAGTCGCTGGCTCAGCCGCACGTTTCGTTTGTCAATCCTGAGGTTGATCACTTGTTTTCTTCTGCATGTTTGTTAAATTCTTTAATCAATCATTTACCACCCAGTAAGTAAGTGCCCTCAGCCGTCCTTCTGAAACCTAACTCCTGTCCTCCAGATACTCTTTATATCAGTCAGTAACCATGTGTATAAACCTTTGAGCTCAAAGCGTTGGGAAATGTTCACTTGGGATTTATTTGCCAACCCAAGGTTTCATGTGTAGATGACTTATGTACGTGTGGATTTGAATTTACCACGCCGCCTGCGAACTGCGTGTGCATTGGAATCTGAGCCTGTCCGACCCACGCATAAGACGGAGTCAGAATTATGGCGTTTTAAGAAGGGTTGTTTGACTGATTTCCTTTTTTTTTTAAGCAACCTCATGTCAGACAACAGAAGTAGATTGGTCATTGTTGGTATCTTCGGAAGGTGCTTTAAGGTGATGCAGAGATTGACATGAGTCAATCCCACGCAAGAGGCTATGACGTGTGGGAGAAAGGGATGCATTAGCCCGTCATCTTGAGCCATTCGGGTATGTGATGGATGGTGGAAAGGCAGGAGTGATTCGAGCCAAACTTGGTAGTGTTACTAGCGTTCTACTACTTCAGATAACCTTCAAATTTCTTAACAAGATTGATTCACCTGTCCACACAGTATGGTCTAGCTTTATGGGACTGGGTTGGTGGGTTTAGAAAACAAACTAGGGGTAGCATATCTTCACCTAGCATCAACTTACCTGAGAATTATAGAGAACACTTCGAATGACAAAAGGTAGACCGGTGATGGAGGATAACCATTGATCTAGACTTTGATGATTGATTTCAACCATTACCTGACAAAAAGAGAGAGCAATGTTGCGTGACCATAGTTGATGGTGCTGGGCAGCGACCAATTAAGAGTGTGCGTAAACTTTGGAGCTCAAAGCGTTGCCAAGGAAATATCACTGGGTTCTCTCGTGGATTTATTTGCTAACTCAAGGTTTTGTGTAAATGAGCACGCATGGATTTGGAAAAGCACCCAGCCCGTGAATTGCGCATGCATCAAAGTTCCAAGGGGAATATTGAGCAATAGAAGGAGAGTAGATAGGCCCAGTTGGTGTACGGGTGCACACTTGGGTGTGATGAATCAAAACAAGAGAAATCATGTATATAGGACATTATTTCTCTTGTTCCAATACAAGTTTAATATAGTGCCGACTGTCAGGTATAGGTCATGTTTAAACACGGATCGATATGTTGTGGTTTTACCAGTGGTGGCTTACACGATGTACATTGTCATATTGTAACTATAAGATAAATGAGAAGAGACGCCTCTGTAGTGTACGTGCACGCTCGCACCAAGAGATTTCATCTATGATAGGCGTGAGAAGACTTGTTTGATTCGGGCCAGGGGCTTAGCGTTGCAAGTAGATGTTTCAATTTTTTTGCGGGTATACAAATATCAATTCCACGCCAGTGGACCTATTTGGTTAGGGTCAGAGGGCTATAGCTGTAAAATCGACCGTGGAGTTTTTCTTCATTAGAACATCAATTCACCTGATACACTTTGTTTGTAATACCAGCGTGAAGAAGAGACACGCCTGGGGTGTATGGTGGACCCTTGCATTGTAGATAAGGCAGGTTCAACTCGGGCGGGGGCTTATGACCATCGAATTGAACGTAGATGTTTTATGTCTTATAAATCTGCATGGTGAGGTTTTAACAACCTGTAAGTGAATTGTTTGTACCTTGTAGGATAGAGAACAGGAGCGTCCGTAGGGGAGGGACTTGGTCTCAGAGTAGTTACATGTTTTCTGGAGTAAGTCTAGAGCCAAGTCTGCTGTGAGCATATGTATAAGCAAATGGCGTTGACTTAAATTGACTTTATATTACAAGAAGAGATGCCACACTCGCGACATGAATGTGGGAGGGACTCGTTCAATTCGAATAAGGGGCAATTCACCACAGCATCACCATACATATCAAAGCTGTCAGTCACAAAACAGAGATTTGATAGAGTTTGAAGACACCCCTGTGGTGTACGGGTGCACGAAGCACTGCTGGCACCGGAAAATGTTTTCACCAGAAAAAGTGTAAAATAAATGTGTTATGCCATTTCTTTGTCAGCTTTTTCTTTTAGAAAATGTCACTTTTCATTGTCTAAAGGCTTTTTCTCCTGGAAGAAGAAACATTGAAAATGATATGACACATTTCTTTCACACTTTTTCCATGGGAAAAAGATTCCAGGACCAGTAGTGAAGAGTTCATTCTACTTTGGCCTGCGAATCAATGACCTAACTTACTCACGTGATTGGACACGGATGCGATTCACAAGATTCCGAGATCCTATGTGGCAAGATCTCGGTCTTTATGCCTTGAATCCTTTGTCCGCAAAAATTTCAAACACGTGACTTCATTTCCCCTTTACTAGGTACTTATCCAAATTGACATCCCTTCCTCTAAAAAAATTAACACTTGATTTGTTATATCCTCTTCCACCTTTCCCATTAAAAAAATAAAATTAACTTAACACTTGATCTTGCATTCCCTCGGTGTACATTTTTCCTTCCCTCTGTGTACATGATAAATATGTGAATCTCTGGAAGGCGGGACACCGCCTACACTATGAAAGATGCAGATCGACAAAGAAAACTCTGGTCACAGCGGCAGACAATAGATACACATTATATTGCGATAGCGAAAGAAAATGACTATGTACATAGCAAGAGTAGAGTCAGGAGTGATCCCCCTTTGATGTCTGTGGCGATATATATATGGAAAGCAGCCTAACAGAGTCAAATAAAGGTGTCGAAATCCTTCTCCCCATCCCAAAAAAAACAAAGTATTGAAAAAAATATAAGAAGAAAGGCAAGCAATAAGGGAAAAATGAGCACTACCACTAAAACAAACTGCTCACATAGGTGTGTCAAAACCCCATGGGAAAGAGCTACCGGTGGCAGGCACATGGCGAAGGTGAATTAATCAATCCAAACCATTACCATTCTCTGCCAACCATACGTTGAGAGCCTCATTGTTCTCGAGCTCTTTTTGCGACTTCCACTCATCATGTTCAGGTCCATATCCTCAGAAACAAACAAGATATTGCCAACCACGCCTATGCCTTTGAGCGTCCACAATCTTCTCCACATAATGCTCCTCGTAACCCATGTCAGGTGCAAAGACCGGCCCAGGTTGGTTAAATTCATGAGAAGGGAACAACTCTGCATCATTCTCTATGTACACCTTTAGTTTCAAAGTGTGATAAGTACTGTAGGCATCAGGATTGTTAGGTCAGAACAATGTAACGTTCGAACACTCTGGATGAATCTCAGTAATCACAAAGGGACTGTCAAACCAAGGCATTAGTTTTGCCACCTGTTTCTGGCCTGCATGCTTGTATTGTCTCTACTTGTCCTTCGTACACAAGAGCACCTGATTGCTCATGGCAAACTCTGCATTGTCTGCCCTCAATTTATTTGCCTGCGCAGCCTGCTGGATCTTAGCCTGAGCTAGATTATCCTGTGCTGTTGCTGTGTCACTCGCCAACTGGTGCACCACTGACTTAGCCATTGTCTCCTCTGCTGTTTCCTCAACCAAACTGTGGGATAAGGGAGGCACCAAGTGTGGCACCCATCCCAAACGTAGCTGGAACGGTGAAAAACCCATTGACTTGTTCACAGTACTCATGATGTTGAAATGGATACGATGCAATGCCCTCGACCTTCCCTTCTCATTCTGGTCAATATGAAAGTGAAGAGCCTGAACAACCATTTTATTGGAATGCTCGCTGACTCCGTCCATCTTGGGGTGATATACAGACAACATCTTTATCTTCACTCCCAGTAATTGCATCAAGTGCTTCCAGAACCGAGCAAGAAAGAGCTTGTCTTGGTCACAAACAATATCATCTGGCAATCTATTTTCACAAAATCAGTGCTCAAAAAACAGTTCAGCCAACTGTATTGTTGTCAAATCCGTCCTTGTCGGCACAATCCAAATATCCAAATGCAACCGATCAGTCATCATCAGGATGCAATTAAACCCATTGTCTTCTGGCAACAGCTCAATGAAATCCATCACGACTGATGGACCCTGACCGTTCAGGATCAGCAAAATTTACAAATGTCTTTTGCCAATTTTGGCACAGGCCAAGCGAGAACACGCTCCACCTTCCGTTCATCTGCCTTGATTCCTTTAGCCAAGATACGATGACCCAGGAAGTCAATGCTAGTCCTGTAAAGGTGCGACTTCTTCAAATTCACAAAAAGGGCCTGCAATACCTTTCACACATTCTCATGATGCTTGTCTACAGTGTCCAACCAAATCACAATGTCATCTAAGTACACATGACAAATCTTTCCAATATCCTCACAAAGAGCAGCTGTCAGTCTATGCTGTTGGATAGCTGATGCATTCCTCAATCCCATCGGCATCACCTGCCATTTATAGAGCCCTAAAGGCATTGAGACCGCCATGTAGGAGATATGGTCAGTGTTAGAACCCTAGATGTAATCCAGATAGTCCTCACCAATCACAGTAAGTTCTCAGTGAGATAATATAGTTGACCTGTACCTAATCACAATAAGTCTAAGGTATGGTTATTAGTGTGTACTATCATAGGTATGTAGGATATAACTTAATCTCAGTCAGATAATATAGTATAGTTGACTGAGGGTATGGTGTAGCAAGTGGGTGTAGATATGTACATCGGTGACAAAGGAGCCTCTCGTTCCTTGTTGTGGCACAAGAGTGTGAAGAGAATGTGATGCCAAGAGAGTGATTGAATGAGGTCAATGGTGTCGTCATTTGTGGGCATCAACACTCCTTCTTGCCTGAGACCTCATATTGTATCTCTCCTCCTCGCATGGAATTATGGTACAAGACCTAGTAGGGTGCGCAGATGGAGAAATAGTGGCTTCGTGAGAGCTTTTGTGAAGATGTTGGCAACATTGTTTTTGGTGTTTATATATTGGACACATATCTCCTTGGATTGAACACGCTCGCATAGGAAATGATACTTAATGTCAACGTGTTTAACTCATGCATGTAGAGTTGGGTCTTTGGACAGATTAATTGCAGCGTTGTTGTTGCAGAGTATCAGAGTTAGTTTTAAGGTAACTTTGTCGTGACTGATCACCTTAGATAGTGCCCTTAACCAGATACATTCCTGAGCGCTTTCAAATGCTGCCATGTATTCGGCTTTGCATGACAATGCCGTGACCGTCTTCTGCTTCCTCGCTGCCTATGAGATTGCACAGGATCTGAGGCTGCAAGCATATCCCCTGATGCTACGTCTGGTGTCCAGGCAGTTCACCCAATCGGAGTCGGTGAATCCCACAAGATCAACTAGCGTACTTCCTCCTTCCAAAGTGAGCTTCAGATCACATGTATCCTTAAGATATTGAACTAGTCGTATTGTGGCATTCCAGTGGACTGTGGCATAATTATCAACGTATTGTGTGAGTTGCTGCACCGTGTATGCTATGTCTGGACGGGTAAAGATTGCTAGGTATAGCAGGCACCTGACCAGTGAGCGATATGGTGTTCTGTGCAAGGTTGCGAGCTCCTCCTTACCCAAGGTGTTCCGGTCAATTTTGTGGAGCTTCAGGCCAGGTTCAATGAGGAGGGAAAGGGGGTTGCAGTCCTTCTGGCTAAACTGCGATATTATCTTGTCCATTAGAGCTGTTTGTGAGAGTCAGACAATTGATCTGTCATGATCCCATTCGACTGCAATTTCTACGACAAATTTGGGAATTCCCAAGTCAGATATCGTCCACATCGAACACATTTGGTCCTTCAGCCACTCATTCCCTGCTTTATTGCTCACAATCAAAAGGAAGTCGTCAATATAAAGTGCAGCGATGGTCGTTCTGGAGGCATTTCTAGGGTAGTATATGCACGATTCACACGCAAGGCAAGTGAATCCTCAGGACATCATATTGTTGTTAACGTTGTGGTTCCAAATTTGTCCAGCCTGCTTCATTCCATACAGCTCACGCAACAAGCACCATACATAGCCTTTCTTTCTGGGTTATGCAAAGCCCTCAGCTTGCTCCATATATTGTATCTTGTCCTTGGGAAGTAAGCCGTATAGGAAGGCGGTCTTTACATTGATCTGAGTGGCATCTCACCCTTTCGCAGCAGCCAGGTGAAGCAATATTTGCCATGATTCCATGCGTGCAGTAGACAAGGTAGTTTTTGTATAGTCTTTACCAAAAATTTGTTTGTAACCTTTGAAAACCAAACATACTTTAAACCAAACAGCCTTTCCGGTTTTGTCACACTTAATCTTGAGTACTGGATGGCCCTTTTGGATCTTTTGGCCTCTGGGTACTTTGTCTTGTGGAATAAGCTTGTAAACTCCCATCTCTTTGAGTGACTTAAGTTCATCTCTGTACGCTTCCTCCCATTGCTTTACATCCGGTGATTCTTGCACTTCTTTCCACATGTGGGGTTCGTCGTTTAGATTGATAGAAATGGGATCACCAAGTGATTCTGCTACAGCTAAGAAATGCTCAATCTCGTCTATTGTTGCGATATTTGCAAGATCTGGCATATTTTCATTAACATCATCATCCTTGTCAATTGCATCTTGTGTATCCTCAGCTTCGTTACCTTTCGCATCATGTGCCGCTACAGCATCTTGTCTCTCATCTACTATATTTGGCACTACCTAGATATTTTGATGTTTTTCTGCTCATGCTGCTCGGATACAATCTCCTGCCTCACACAATTCCTGGACTGCATATTCCAAGTGAGTAGGTGGGCGGTTGTCCTGTGCAAGTTTTTTGGGTGGTATTGGTATTTGTGTAGATCGATGAGGTCCAGCGTTGAGCTTGTTGTTCAGGTGCATCATGTTCTTGGGTAATAGGGTGTCCATTATGTCTCTTTAGGAACTGCACATAGAATGACTCATAGATTTTTCGTGTCCTAGGGTCATAGCATCGGTATGCCTTAGTGTTCTGGCCATATCTGATCAAGACACATTCTACACCACGCACATTGAGCTTAGAGTTGTGATGATTGAGAATGAGAACAAAGGCCTTACAGCCTATTTCCTTCATATAGGAGTAGTTGGGCGTTCGCTTGTGCCAGAGTTCAAACAGTGTCTTCCCATTCAATGACTTGGTGGCGGTTTTTGCATGTAGATGTGCCGCTGTGAGGTAGAATTCGTCCCACAACAATTCAGAGCATTTTGTTGCAATCCGCATCGTTCTTGCTTTGCCCAGAAGAGTTCTGTGCATTTGCTTGACGCATCCCATATGTTGCGAGGTATAAAGAGCCCCAAACTCCCATTGAAAACCTATGGACGCCAGCCATTTAGCTATTTCAATGCTTTTTAGTTTGCCATCGTGCCCTGTACGATATATACTGACGCGCTTGCTGGTTTCAAGCTCCCTTGACCTTTTCCAGGCCTGTAGTGCAGGAAACGTGTTGTTCTTAGACTTGATGGGGATAGACCACGGAATATTGGTATAATCATCAATGAGATCCATAACGTATTTATTCCCGATACGTGACTGCACATGCATGGGCCCAGCTAAATCTACTCAGACAATTTCTAGCACTCCCTTCGCTCTATGACCTTCCTCCTGCATTTTAGGCACCGATGACTTTGTCTGTTTACCAAGAATACAGAGGTCACATTTCAGTTGTGCAAGGAGTGAAGCTGACAGCGTACTTAGGAGCAAACCAGCGCGTGCCATGATGGCAATGACCTGGTAGTTTACGTGATCCAAGCGCCAATGCCAGGTGTCAAGATTGACAGGGTGTTGCGCCACAAGTGCATGTTCAGTGAGTGCTGCCTGCAAGTCGAGCATGTATAGACATTGTCCTGGGATGAAAGGTCCAGATGCCAGAAGCGTGCCTCTGTTTTTGCCCAGGATAGTAACACCGGTGCTGCTAAAGGTGATAGATGCTTGCATTTTTGTGACAAGCACTGAGACTGAGATGAGTCAAACTGTTGAGGCAGAAATGTATAAGGCATTTTCAAGTACTATCTCAGCTTTGTTTTGAATATGTAGGCAGATTTGGCCTATGCTGACTGCTTGGATAGACATCCCGCCGACTCCTCTGACTGTGTGTGGAGGGATTGCTTGAAGGGTGACAAAGTCCGTTCTACATAGGGAGATGTGAACAGTGGCTCTGGAATTGAGGTAAAACGGCTTTTTGTTGAGGGAGATTGTACATTATGTTTAGTTAAGCGGCGCAATGACAGTTGTGGTGAGGATAGTCTCGCAATTGTAGGTTTGTCTGTTGCCCCAATCAATTGAGACTCTGAGTTTGTCTCCGAGGTCGTTGAGATCGTCCTTAATGGCCATGAATCCTTGGTACTCAAAGTCATCTGTGGAATTCACCTCTGTGACAGAAGCAATCCCTGCAAATTCCACGTTCTTGGATGTCGCAGTCGTACCCTCGAGTTGGATTTTCTGCAGCTGTGATGCGTCCACTATGTATGCTTGCCCACTGGGTCCTTTTACTGCAATGCTGTTTTTGATGTTCCCGCTGTTTGTACCTCCTTCTGACTTCAGCATGCCAGTCTTTCCTCCTCTTTGCATGGCTCTCTGTGTGGCCTTTGACTCCTCTATAGTCTTCCCAGCCATTCCTCCTTGTGGTTTAACGCACCACAGTTTGGTGTGCCCATAGCAGGAAAGCCTAAGATTGAAGCAGATTTTGCAGCATGGGTAACCGGAACCATGATTGTGGGTCGAGGTTTTTGCGACAAGGACAGCATCAGGGGAAAAAGTTTGTGGAGTCAGCGAGTCCTTGTGAGACCTGAGTATGAACAGACTCAAAGGATTTGTTGTTTATGGAATTGAGGAGGGCAATGCACTTGAGGAGGTCCTTGTCTATTACGCCAATGGCAAAGGCATGATCAATGAGCTCACACAGCTTCCGAGCAGTAAGTTTGATCAGTTCCAAAATAGGCACATAGGTGGATAATGCTTTGCAAATGAAAGCTACCTGCCTGATGGGTCCTTCACTCTGTGCTCTAGCTTCCAATGCATCATAGCATTCTTTAGCAGTGCCATCAGTACAAAGTCCTTCCTGCTCGACTTCTGAGATGGCAGCACGGATGACGCCAATAGTTAGATCGTTGTTGGACAGCCAGTTGGCATATGCAATGGGTTTAGCAACAGAGTCAGATGAGATGATCAGGCGTTCAGGCTTCTTTTTAGGAGAAAAAATGTACTGGTCCAGGCCGCTTTGCTGTAGGAAAATTTCCAGCTTGGTTGACTATTTCGAAAATTTGCCAGTGGTGCAATTGAAGAGAGTTTCCAAGGCGGGCCAGTGGGCATTAAGTTTAGCAGGGCAGATTCATGGGTACGCAGCATCAGTGGGTAGCATAATAGACGCAAGGGAGGTAGATTCCATAGTGTGTGCTGTCTTTAACAAAACGAGGAGAACAAAGAGATTTTTGATAAGGGGCATGAAGACAAATGGGGACACATAATAAGATACGATCAATCAAGCAAATGTGAAGAGTGTGATATGTGGAAAAGAGATCTAACATTGTCACTCTAGTGTGTGTGACAGCAAATACCCATAACCTGTTAAAACCTTAGATGTAATCCAGATAGTCCTCACTAATCACAGTAAGTCCTCAGTCAGGTAATATAGTATAGTTGACTGTGAACACTATACCTAATCACAGTAAGTCTGAGGTATGGTTATTAGTGTGTACTATCATAGGTATGTAGGATATAACTTACCCTCAGCCAGATAATATAGTATAGTTGACTGAGGGTATGGTGTAGCAAGTGGGTGTATATATGTACATCGCTGACAAAGGAGCCTCTCGTCCCTTGTTGTGGCACAAGAGTGTGAAGAGAATGTGATGTCAAGAGAGTGATCAAATGAGGTCAATGGTGTCATCATTTGTGGGCGCCAACAGTCAAGGTGCATGGATGCTTGGAAAGACACATTGGTAAGGTCAATAACAGCAAAAATCTTTCCCTTAGAGCAGTCATGCAAAATATCCTTGATCTGAGAAATTGGGTGGTTATCAGGCACTGTGATTGCAATCAAAGCGTGTTAATCATCTACCCAATGAGGCAAGGGCTTCAAGTCAGCCTTAAGAGTCAAAAATGCAGGCAAAGCAAATGGAGATGAGGAAGGACAAATCTGTCCTACCTTCAGATGTTCAGTGATCAAGTTCTGCCATGCCTCCTTATACTTCCATAGAGACGGGTACATCCTGTTCTTTATTGTCAAATTAGCCTCCTTTGATTTTATTTCTGCAAGGACACTCCGTGGCAGGTCCCAAACATTTGCTATGAGTTCAAGCACGTCTTTGAATTCCATTTTTATACGCGCATCATGTTCAAGCAACATGTTCTCGGCCGCCAACTCCTTGATTCAAACTCTGACAGCAGCAATGACATTCACAGCAGCAACATCTTTGAATACATCTAGACCTTCCATATGTTCCAAGCGGAGAGCGCACACAAACTTCACCTTCTTAGCAACTTCCTTCTAATTTCTTAATAGGCGGTGCAGAGATCGGTTGTGGGTTTAATAAATCATAATCACAATGTTTGTCTACAATGATATGCAAACAGTAATCGATTACAATTTTATTGGCAGTAAGGAATGGCAATCCAAGAATAAGTGGAGCGCACAACTTAGGTGCAATAACGGCATGGATAGTACATGAGGTCCACAATTGGTCCATCAAAGTCATGGCAAGTTTACAAAATTTGGACAATACACAGTTCTCTTATAGTTCATCATCTGACAATATAAATTTTACAAAAAACGGTTTCTTGAGGTGTTGACACCTAAGTCTCTGTCGGTTCACTAATTGCTCTTCTATAAGGACGAAATGTGAGCCGTCATCAAGTAAGGTAGAAACAGTTACACAAGAATCCACTCCAGGCTCATCCACCAATGCAGACAATGTGAAATGGGACATGGTCAGGGGGGCAATACTCACAGCAGTCTCCTCATTGGTTAACAGATAAACATGTGACCCCTCCTTCTCCTCCTCTGAGTCCAAACTCTGAGGCAAATGGCAGCAACAGTCAAAATCAAAGCAGTGGAAGCAACAGACAGAGAAGCAACATGTTTAGCAGTAGTCTTAGCCACCTTAGCAGCATCAACCATTGCCTGGATGATTGGCTTATATGTTGACGGATCCGGAAACCTCTTTTTACAGTTATTGGAATGGCACAAAACAAAGGGACGCCTGCAACAAAAGCAACTATTATTCTTCCTCAACAATTTCTTCTCCTCCTCTGTCAATGATGGCAACCTCAACTGAGCCGATATTAAGGCAGTGCTGTTGCCCAACCCTGTTCCATTAGCAGCAGCATTTGCCCTGATTAAAGACAACAACGGCTTCTTTGTCAGACAAACCATCTTGTTGGCAATCTCCCATTGACGTTTCTTGGATTGACAACACTCTTCATCTAGGTGCAGACCGCGTCCAACCACAGAGGGAATTTCTCAGGATCAGTGATCTCGTTAATCTTCTTATCAAAATATTTCGTCAAGAGGTCGATGTCCAACTTTGATTCAATTTGACTGCGCAAACCAAGAGTGTTGAAATGAGAAGGAGTGCCAAGCAAAAGTGAATTTAATTTCTGAATGCAAGACGCAGAATTCCAGAAGGACTCTGTACTGTTATCAAAGGGTGATGCAAGTATGCTGATTTGGATCTTTGACTTCCAGTCAGCTGGCAGATAGTTTGACTTCAGTTCTTCTAAAAATTCCTTGAAAGACAGCTTCACAAGCCAAGCACGCTGTCCCATAGTCCAGTCCTGAATTCTATGGTCTTTAAGCCCTACCAAAATATGCCTGATCTGATCTCCAGCGTTGATCTTCTTAATCTCAAAGAAGTTGCGGAACAAAATTTCATATTCCCTTACAATCTCAGCTGTTAAATCTGTACCTATCCTCGACCATGGCAACCTTTACATCATATTTGCAACAGGGGCCATGGTATCTTTTGAATGCACAATATGAGGGGAAGATGATGACAATGATGATTCTGAAGACAAAGTATATGCACGTCAAATGGGTGCCTGTCTCGTTAATGAAATCTCTGGCGTTCAAACTATTTGATCATCTGATGTAAATGGCAATGGAGACAATGAAGATGAAGCTTCCATAATCGCCTTTGCATGACTCCATGTAATTAACGGATTATGTGTGGATAATGTTTGTGGCAGCTGGGACTGTTTGGCCTGTGACGTGGCATGTGTTTTGTATAAGTATACTGACTATATGCACTAGAAAAGAGAAACCAGAAACACCTCAGCTCAAGATTATCCTTTGGCGCTTAGAATAGCCCGTAAAAAAAACGGTTATCCAATGCAAACAATTCCACCTAGAGTCCTGAATCCAGAAAGCAATAGCAAAGGTTGGTATTGTCAAAAAGTGGAAGGTGGGACACCGTCTACACTATAAAAGATGCAGATTGACAAAGAAAACTCTAGTCACAGTGGCAGACAATAGAACTATGCTATATTATAATAGCAGAAAAAAACGACTACATACATAGCAAGAGTAGAGTCAGGAGTGATCCCCCTTTAGGAATGTCTGTGGCAATATATATATAGAAAGCAGCCTAACAGAGTCAAATAAAGGTGGAGTAATCCTAGGATTACAATCTCTCGCTAAAAGTCAAACACATGATATATTGCTCATTTATAAGCTATAAGTACTTGTAACTTTTCTAAGCCTACTCAATTCTTATCTATGGTCAACCTCCTCTCTGTTTTTATTGTCCTTTTCTATGATGTATTTGACACTTTAATCTCATAATCTTGTATCGTACATCATAGCTCCCTCTTCAATGCCATTCTGGTAAAGAGTCTGATGCAATATGAGTATTATTTGTATGTATTATGCACCTTGGAATTTTCCTCAGTTTATGTAATCTTACTCCCTACGTGGTTCCGCTGCTGGCTCTGAAAAATGTTTCCATTAAAAATAGTGTAAAAAAAACCTGTTATGCCATGTCTTTTGCATATTTTTCTGACATAAAAAGACTTTAAACAAAGAAAGATGCTTTTTTCTATTATAAAAAGCCAACAAAGAAGTGACATTACAGGTTTCTTTGACACTTTTCAATGGAAAAAGCTTCCAGTGCCAGTGGTGTTTGTTGCATGCACCTTCCTTGCCTCTACTTCCTCTGACCCTTTCTTCAATATGAAGCTGCCTTGCATAATCTTTTTATCTTTTTTTTTCTATATCAATCTCGTAAGCTATCGTGTTCCTCTTCTTGGCATATAATCACCTCTTACCTGTCTAAAGGATCTGTCTACAAGCGTTATTGATCTCAGTACTGTAAGCATCTTAAAGGCATTTCCTTGAAGCAGCACTACTATAAAAGATGGCTCTACAGAAATTAGATCGCAAACTCTAAAAGTTTGAGGTTTGATCTGCTTGACTGTATTAGCAAATTAGATGGCACATTCCTTGCTTTTAGCCAATCACTTCATTTAGCAGCATCTTTGCACTTACTTCTTGGACCTGTCCAAATTGATTTTCTGTATCATGTATACCACTCTATTGTCTTTCATATGTATGTATCCATGCATTGCAAGTCTTGTGAGTTCTTCAAACTGAAGTCTTGGTTCTTTTGCATTGACTTTGTTGTTGTGTGTAAAGTATCTGTTTGACGCATCAATCCTTGGCTTGTCTTCACTTCCAACCGTTAGGCCTTGAAGTTGACCCTCAGAAAAGCTTCTATCAAACAATTTATGCATATCTTGCATGCTGTTAACCATCTTTGCAAAAATCGCTGTGTTCAGTCCAGTTAGCTTGATCAATTGCTTGAGATACTTTGGCTTGATCGTCACTTAACCTCCTCTGCAAGTTCTTCAATTCACCATCCTTGCAGACTCACTTACTGATCTCACCTCTTATCAAGAGTCAATATCAATAGGAGATCCATCCTGACTAATATGCCATAAACAGAGAACTCTGCCTCTTTGTTGGGTTGTTTGCCCTCGACACTCAGCAATCTCCATACTTTTGGTCGATCACAATCCTATACTATATACTTGTCGCTCTATGTAGAGTTCTATAATGTGTCTGTTGTTACATTCTAATATTGATCTTGACTTTTTCATTCACATCGGTAGCAGTGTGCAGCAATACTATTTGACTTTCTCTTCCTCAGCAATCTTGTCAAGTGCTGCTTCTGTGGATTGTTCTTTGTCAGTATCTTGTTTCATTCTTTGTTATATCACTTACCTGCTTTCTCCACGTTGTATGTGATATCAGCCATAATGAAGGTGGTGAGTCGATTGCTACATCTATCTGCTGTAATGTAATCTTTGTTTATACATCTACTCATTCTATTCTAGGCTCTTATCTTTTTTTTGGTATCTACATATTCCAGTTCTACATCCATTCTATCTGCCAATTCATTCACTTGTGTCTTATTACCTCTTCTTTGGCAGCATGCCGTTACTAGTTCCCTCTTTTTCTGCACTGCATGAGTAATCTCACCTTTCTAGTCCAATCTCACCTTTCAATCTCATGTCCATTTTATCTGCCTATTTTGTTTGCTTGTTTTTCCTGACTTCTTTGGTGGCATGCCGATGCAAATACCTTTTCTACAACATACAAGTAATTTCGTCTTCTGCGTCCATGTCCGTTTTATCTGCTGATTTTGTTTGCTTGTTCCTCATGACTTCTTTGACAGTACCTTGACACAAATACCTTTTCTGTAACATATAAGTAATCTCGTCTTTCAGGTCCATGTCCATTTTATCTGCCAATCTTGTTTGCTTGTTTCTTGCAACTTCTTTTGCAGCCACTGTTGCAATTACCTTTTCCGCAATGTACAAATAGTCTCACCTTCTGGATCAATGTCAGTTTTATCTGCCTATTTTGTTTGCTTGTTTCTTCTGACTTCTTTTGCAATATGCTGTTGCAATTACTTCTGTGCTGCAAAGTAACTGGCTAAGCCAGTCCTTAATAGTCATGGTATCAACTATAGAATTTAGATTCTTATATAATATTTTTATCATTGTATATACTTATATACTGTGTGATCAGCAAATATATACTTTCCATAGTTGGCTTGTATAACCAGGATCTCAGGCATGCTGTCCACTGGAGTGGCCCATTAAATCATGTACAGTCCAAGTACTTAGAGGATTATAATAGGTTGGGATGAACAAACAGTTGGTGCAAACACCAGAGCTAAACTTGCTTGCTCTTGCTTGATTTGCAATTACATAACCTTTGCCTCTACCAACCCAAACTCCAATGCAAGCACACCAACAACATTTGCATTCCTCCGAGACGTTGCTTGCTTACCCCGCTCATCTTCTCTAGCCTTGCCCCAGCCCTTTTCTTTTTCTCTTTGCAAAACTCTCATGTCGTTCCTAAGGCTTGTCATGCCCATGTTCTCCAAATTGGTGTTTACCTGGACTTGTCGCCTCCCCCACTCAATAAACAAACACTTTATATAACCCTTACAGGATGCACACTAACCCTAAGAAAGAGATGATGTTGCTCCCTTGTTCTAAAGGATATGGTTTTGTTTACGAATCCTTTTGACTCATGGCTAGTAGTTCATAAGCTTACATCTCTTAGTGATATATCCAGCACGGCATGGTAGCTGAGAGTTTCCACCTCATCCTGGTATAAATAGAAGGCTATAATAACATATTTCTCAAGCATGCCAATATTGGCCTTCAATCTGCTCACTGAGAGCTACAGATCCAACAACAACAATTGAGAAATCCCAAACTAAGTTCCCCTATGGTGAGTATTTCATTTTGGCTGAAATAAAGTTGTTTATTGGTATAGTGTACAGCTGCAGTCTATCTCAGCAACTTGAGCCTCAGAATATTCAAAATCATGGTGACCCAAAGTGGGATGAGTGGCTTCTAGACAATCAATCTATATCAACTTTTTGTGTTCTTGCCTCTAAATGACCTAGTAATCCTCAAGATGTATAGGTACAACACAGGCATCTAGATTCAAACAGCTCCCTAGCTGCCTATAAAGGAATTGTCAGGATGAGTGGCTTCTAGACAATCAATCCATATCAACTTTTTGTGTTCTTGCCTCTAAATGATCTAGTAATCCTCAAGATGTATAGGTACAATACAGGCATCCAGATTCAAACAGCTCCCTAGCTGCCTATAAAGGAATTGTCATTCTTTACTAAAAAGTCAGTTGTTCCCTTTGCCGTTCACTATCTTAAAATCACAACGTTCACCTACATCTGATCGTATTGTAGATGTATCACCATTGTGCATGAAGCTGATTATCTCTAACGCCAATCCAGATGAGATAGGATATGTTAATCAACCACAGATCAAGTCAGAAAGTTTGTTCTGTCTCCTGGCAATATTAATAACTCCTGTTTCATGTTATCTTACAGATTATACAATGCAAGACATACATATCATGCAAAATATTGACATCCTTGATCGCTAAAAGGTCATTGATTTGATTGGAAACATCAAGTTGAGGAGATGGTACGTCTCAATTCTTTCTAGATCTATAAGCTCATTATTTTTGTGTGTTTGGAATGAGGAGGTGGCTGATTTCATCTAATGCAACTGTACTAGTGATTTTACGGATGAAGTTGATGGAGGAAAAAAATAAAGTATTTTAAGGAAGTATATGTGCATTGCATAAGGAATGCGTGATGAATAATCATGTTTTACTCAATTTATATGTAAGTTTTGTCAAAGGTAGATAGATGACTAGGTTCTCAATATGCCTGCAGGCTTTCTCAGTGTTGGTCCTTTTCAAATGTTAGTTGTCTTCCCACTCAAACCCAACTACAGCTTGAGCTTTAACATTTGAACCTCGAGTCATGTCCTCATTTAGGGAGTTATACTAAATCTTGTCATACATTGGCCTTTCACCACCTTGAGCACTCATAGATTGATCTCATCAGGGATGGCCATCCATCCTGTATTTACTATGTTATGTTGGCTTTGTCCTCTTTTTTCTTTGCCTTATCCCATACTCATTAGCCTGTCATCAACAATTGTTCAGTCAAATAAAGCTTGAGATAAGATTGTTCAGCATGCGCTGCTTTCTGCAATTTGGAACTCCCACAAATGAAGTAACTTGAAAATTCTCTATTGGAGCAGGTGCTCAGCACTCATTCAAATTGAATACAGGTGACTCTATGTGTGGAGCGTTCTCACAAATGTTAATTACAGTGAGGTAAACCTAACAAATGTCCTACTGAATATAGTCAACTCCCACATGTGAATGTAATTTGACACCGCTGCTGTGTTGGAAGGTGACGTAGGCGTAATGTCAAGATTACTACAAACCAAACAGGACGGATACACATGTTTAGACAGAACCTGGTGCTTTAGTCCATTCTATTTTCAATGTACTTATAATGATATGTATACGTTCCTTTGATAGTATATGCATAAGTTGTGTTGTTGGATCACACAGCTGTGTAAGAGAGGAGTTGAGAAAAGCTTTACCATATTGAAGATGGGGTGGAGCTTGTGCATCTCAAAATGTAGCCTTAGTCGGTAAGCCAGCAGTCTCACCTGTCTTTTCACTGTATAGAAACCCAGGTGGCAATGCGACAGCTTTCTCAACGGCCGTGTGGTGTTAATGTCTGACCCATCGAGGTATACTCGATCACCTGGCTTGTACTTGAGGGCAGGGACATGCCCACAATTGTAGTACCATGCCATGTTGTCCTTCACCTTCACCAATGCAGCCTTTGCCTCCTTCTGTGCAGCCTTCATCCGGTCCATAAACTTGTTAACAGACTTGTTCTCAGAAAGGATGTACAGAGTTCAAAGCCCATGCAAGGGTGATGCCCAGTGTCCAGGAAAAAGGGAGACATCTGAGTAGAGGAGTGAATGTAGTTGTTGTATAGGAATTCTGCGTTAGAGAGCAGTTTGTCCCAGTTGTCCTGGCGTTCATTGCAGAACAGGTGCAGATACTGCTCCAGTTCATGATTGATATGCTCAGTCTGATCATTGGACTGGGGATGATAGGCTGTGAAGGTGTGGAGTTTGACGTGGAGGAGGCAATAGAGCTCCTAAATGAACTCAGCAATGAATTGCAGGCCTTAGTTGGAGACGTATGCATTGGAGAGCCTGTGTAGCTTCTAGACGTTCTTTCAATAGAGGTTTGCAGCCCCCATGGCAGAGCAGGTGGTGTGGATAGAGATAAACTGAGCCCGCTTCCTGCAAAGATCCACCACAACGATGATAGCATCATATCCATGAGCATCTGAAAGTTCCACCATAAAGTCTACAGAGGCTACGCTCCAGCGCTCAGCAGGAATGGGAAGAGGGTGGAGCTGTCTCATAGAAAGTTGGCATTGAGGTTTGGTGCAAAAGCAGAGGTCACAAGTGCTAGTGTAGGTCCCGATGTAACGCAACATCTGTGGCCACCAATAGTTTTGAGACACCAGTTTCAGTGTCTTCCACCTGCCAGGGTGACCTGTGATGCAGGAGTTGTGGTGCTGCTCCACAATGCGTCTCTGAAGCTCTGACACATTAGAGACATAGATACAAGGGACATAGATACAACCTCAAAAGGTGAGCAGGTCATTCTGCAAATCTCATTCATCTGAACTCTTCTGGCTGGCATGCAAGGCCATGGCAGCCTTTGCCACAACATCCTCCTAAGCACCCTTCTGATTTCCCTGGCAGATGTCCTTAAGGATGTTTGCTTCATCCCTTTGGACAGCCACCCCTTCAAAATCATGGATGGCAAACAGTGCAGATCCAAGGAGGACAATGTCCTCATTGTTATCTGCTCTTGTACCGTGATCTGCATGCCGTGATAATGCGTCTAGCTTGCCCATGCTCCGTCCAGGTTCATGATGAAGCGGGAAGTCAAAGTTGGCCCAAACAAGGACCATCTACTTGCTGGTGGTTGAGTTTCTTGGCCATCTGGAAGTACTGAAGGTTCTTGTAGTCTGTCCAAACTTCAAACTTATGTTATGCACCCTTAATGAAGTGCCACCATTCTTCAAAGGATTGGATGATGGCAAGCATTTTCTTGTTATGGATCTCATAGTTTTGCTCAATGGTGTTTAGGCTCTTTGAGTAGAACGCTACGGGATGCCATTTGCTACCCTTCTTAGACTGTTGAAACAGAACTGCACCTGTTGCAAAATCAGAGCTGTCAGCTTTGACATGGAAGGGCAAGTCATCATCAAGGAAAAGGAAGACTGGCTTGGAGGTGATGGCTGACTTGAAGGCCTCAAAGGCAACTTGCTGTAGGGCTCCCTACTGCCAACTCACATCCTTGACCATGAGGTCAAAAAGAGGACGAGCGTAGTGGGAGAAGTCCTGGATGAACCTCCAGTAGAAGTTGATGAAGCCCAAAAAGGCTTGCACTTCCTTCTTATTCTTGGGCTCTGGCCACTCCACTACACTTGCCACCTTCACTGAGTCCATCTGGGCTGTTTTATGCAAGATGATCAGCCTGAGGTACTTGACCTTGGTTTGCTCAAACTCACATTTCTGAGGCTTCAGATAGAACTGGTGTTTGCAAAGGCGCTCCAGCACAATGCGTGTGATCTGTCGATGCTCCTCCAGCGTCTTAGTATGAATGAGGATATTGTCGAGGTACACACAAACAACACCCTCTATGATAAGGTCATGAAAGATGTCATTTATCATTGTCTGAAAGATAGCGGGGCTGTTAGTGAGATTGAAGAACATTACCAGAGGTTCAAAAAGTGCACGATTAGTCTGAAACGCTCCATTCCATTCATCACTGTTGTAGCCCCAACGGATGTCCAACTTGGTGAAATACCGTGTGCTTTAAAGGTTGTTAACAAGCTCAAAGATGAGGGAAAGGGAGTAGCGATTCTTGATGGTCATTGCATTCAGAGGCCTGTTGCACCACTGTCCAGTAGGGCCACAACGCTCCTGATTTGTTATATATCCATGGTCTTAATCTCCATGTTCAAGCAGAGAGAGTTGGATGAAGGAATGGATGCCACAACATACCATTGAGGGAGGCATTGCTCCTAGCATGGGAGGCAGGAACGCAGTGAACAAGAAGGAAGGGAATTAGTTGAGACTTTGACTGAGGAGGTCTTTTGTATGTCAGAGAAGGTGCTCACGGTTTTCGTCGTAGAATGATCAACAGAAGGAGATATGTTAATGAATTCTAGACAAGCAAACCAATTTGCACTATGCGGTGAAGGCATACAACTCATCTGTCACCCAACTAAAAATCCTTTCCTACCTCTGGGAGAGGAGCCACAGTGCCTTGTACCTCCTCAGAGTTGGACTCCTCTAGCAGGACATCCAGTGAGGACTGTTCCAATGCATCCTTTGCAGCAAAGAGTTGCATCAAGAGGTCCTCCTGCTCTATGGATGAGAGGTATCATACCTCCATACCCTAAGGATAGCATGCAAAGTGGCCAGGTTTGCCGCAGCGGCAACAGAGCAAGGGAGTGGAGGAACGTTGCTAGGAGGCCTTGACATCTATGGGTACTCCTAGTGGAAGAGGGCGTAGAGGGGGATGCATGAGTGCTGCTGAGATGGGGGCACATACAAGAGGAGGGACCAAGACTGGGGGGCAAGCCCCTAGGATACTTGCAGGCCTCTGGGGTGGTTGAGAGGCGTGGGGGCAGTGAAGTTTGTGTTTCAGCTCCATAAGCTGCCATTGATCACAAGCAACCTTGAACCAGGTCTCAATCTGCTCATTGTTGAGGTATCCTTCTATGAGGTTGTCAATGCACTCCATCAACATAGGATGTAAACCATCATGGAAGGTGAGGCAGACTTAGAGGCCATCGAGGTATCCTACTTGTTTAACTAGCGCATGAAAGGAGTCAATGTACCTGTCAAGGGTCCACTTCCTTCGACCATACTGGCTAAGGTCATGAAAGGAGAGGGCGGCGGTTCAAGCAGGGTCTAGAAGGAAGAATTTGCCTCGAAATTTGCTTTTGAAAGCCTCCCAGTTTGCAAACATACCAACGCCACCTAAGCGCCAAAAAACTTATAATGCATAAGTGGAAGCTTGGCCAGTCTTCATGTAGAACAAGACCCAGGCTATCTTCCTTACATCAGAGTTGAATGCATCATCATTGAGATGGATATAGGTGATGCAGGACTGAAGGAAACGCTCTCCAGCAGCGCGGTTGCTGTTGTATGCGTCTAGCAGCGCTGGGTGTAGGATTTCAGAGCATACCACAGCAGCAGCAGCAGGGCAAGTGGCAGTATTGGGTCCTGATAGTGTAGGGGGAGCAGAGGAAGTAGCCGGAGCCAAAGGTGTTCTAAGAGCATTTGAAGAAAGTTAGAGATGGCGGTGATGGTTTGGCAGAGTCTGGCAAGTTTGGTTATATGGATGGTGAGGGAGGCTTGGATAGTCTGCACCTGAGTCTCTAGAGCAATCAGACGGTTTCAGGCTTTGTTTTTTGGGTCAGAGGCCATAGGAGGTGTAGCTGAAGGTGCTGGAGTGGTCATAGAAAACAGTTTAGTAGAGGAGAGACCAGTAGAGGCAGAGAAACAGGCTCAAGCAGGCTAAAGGGGGCTTCCAGACCAAAATGAGAGATTTGTTCTGCTGTAAGGGCGACCTTTGGAGGCTGTGGCATAATCACACAACTGGCAGAGGGAGATCCAAAGTCTATATTGAGTACTGTATAGGTAGGTACATGCATAACTACACACC
>JAGGAX010025135.1:0-22021 GCA_017657335.1 Termitomyces titanicus | reverse complement strand
AGCCAGAGCCAGGCCAGAATTGGGGGCTCAGGCTTGGCCCAAGTATTTTCTGAGCCAGGGCCCTGACAAGCCAGGCCAAAGCCAGGGGCTTTTGGGCCAAGCCAGGCCGGAACATCACTAGTTAGACTGTTCCTGTGCACCTCGTACTTCGTCGTTTCCGTTCCTTGGCTGAAGCTGCGACAGCGCTTGTTTAACATCTATGGGTCGGTTTATGTCATCCACGTTCCTACCCGTGTTTCATGCTCCCTACTTGTTCTATAACCGTTTCTGTCATTGATCTTGGTTTTGTTATGTTCTCAGTTTTTCCGTTCACTTGCTGGCATTAACACCCCTTGATTTTCTCTCTCTATGAATATGACTGCCTGCTTCAGCGTTCTGAAACGGTTCCCAATTGGCAACCGACCCGAACAGTTGAGATGTTATGGGGTTCGAAATAGGTGATCAGGGGTATTCAAGTTGTCGCCAGAAGTCCCATACCCTTGCTCTCTGGACGTAACGAACCTTCTGGACTTGCTCGAGGCATATATCATCATTATGCACCTTGGTGACTCTTTAACTACAACGTTTCGCCCCGCGTACAAGTAACGCAAAATGATGGACAAGGGTGGTATGATTGAGTCAATAGTCTAGTTCTATATCACAAGATGAGTGGAATTTGGTTGAACTGTGTCCACATTCACATCTCTGTTAATATCGGGTGCAATTGCCATTGGGATCAGTCACTCACTAAAAACTAAAAGTGGACCTGCATCAGCGCAATTTTGTATCATGCTGGAGTAAATAAAAAATACTGCAGCACGCTGTTCCGTGTACAACGGGCTCCTTGATAACACCGGCTTAATATTGCCCACGGATCGTAGTGCATGGCGGCAGGCGGGCCGCAGACTCAGTCATTCCTAGGTGTGGCTTTAGCCCTCAGCATATCTACTTATGATGCTCAACATCGAGTTCGACATCTCTCCTGAATCTATGAGTAGATTTCTAGATACGGCAAAATTTGGAATACTTCGACGTTCTTATATCAAGATTCGTCAGCTTGGATGATCATCGATCAAGTCAGCTGGAAACAGGCAGAAAGAGATGTCGTAAATCCTAGCATAAGATGTGTCCTCACTATCGAAGCTCCTGCGTAACCGGCTCAACGAAGCATTGCTTGATCATACCAGTCATAAGGCCTTCATACCTCGAACGACAGTTCTCTGGTCACAGGAGCTTTTGGCTAGTACCCTATCTGTCCGACGTCATGGGTAGATCATCCAGTTCTGAACGCAATACGGCAAATTGTAGGCGACATATCGTAATGTGGAGGGCGTGGCAAGGTCGAGCCATCATTGTACCACTTCTCATGCTCCTTTCTGTGTGCGGTAGGAACAGTCCTTATAAAATCTATAACTAGGAATCAGATTGATTGTTTCTGCATTCAGGAACTACCTTTGCCTATCTTGCACTCACCCTGACCTGGCTGAGTTTATCGCAGACAAATTTTCAGGAAACCAGGTATGTAGCGGATAGATTATTCATTGTTATCGGTCATTGTCGGCGGCTACAAACGCAGTCACCACTCTCATAGTTGGCTTGAAAGGATGGTGCGTCTACGATATGCGTCAAAAACATCAAAACTTGACATCAGGGGACTTTGGAGATGTGGTCGAAGATGGAAGTCAGGTTCAGAAAGACATAAATCTCATGTACAAACCGTGATGCTTCTACTCGTTGAACTTGAATCTGACTGCATCTACTGTGTCTTGCAGGTAACATCTCTACTGTCTATATGTGTTGACTCCTCATTGGCGCCCAATCATAGATAATCAACGCCCATCTCTGGGTTCAATATGACACTCCACTCGACTATGTGACTTCCGTTTTCAGAGAGGTCTATACAGGAGCCACGGTGTGTTTGTCCTACCCCGACTGAGCAATCTTGGGTCTTGGGTCTAGTATATACTTGCAGGCAATGTATCCAATGACTGTGATACTTTTTGTCGTTGTGATAGTAGCCAGCTCTCCAGATCCAAATGCAGCTGAGTTTTCCCAATAGTTTTCTCTCTAGTTCATCAGTTCGAGCGGAAATTATTGTACCTGACCCTATCAAGGTAGATGGTTCATAAACTGACATGCCTGTTGATGAATCGATCACAAAATCTGTGCGATTGTTGTGGATAGTCATTCTACTATTACAGTGTCGACAAGTTAGCAACACAAGGGCCTAGACTATCCCCTATACTATAAATATATTGAACTTTGAGCTACATACTAGAATTACTTCAAAAATGCAAAGGTATCTCTTCTTCATCCGCCGACTGTCATCTTCAATGTCGAGCGCAAACAATAATGTAGATATCAAAATTTGATGAGTAGAAACGCATTAGGTCTGTGATGTAGCTCATGTTTGGCTCATGTCGCAAGCAGCATATAATGAGATGATTGTACATATTACATTATTCAGAGACCTGTTATTTTTGCTTTTATCAAGACGCCGTTGAGAAACGGACCATGGACAAAAACGTTCGAGCTGCGAGAGGCTCGGGGGAAGTATTTCGCATGACACCAAAGATCAGCAGCAAATCGGTACTCAGTACTTAGTGGTTGGGTGCTCTGGGTGGGAGAGAGCGGGAATATCCGATGGCTGTCCGGAACGTCCGAGAGGCTCTGAGTCTGAAATAAGTTTAACTCTACCACGTATTTACTCTCTCTTTTCCTTCACTCGGCTCGGCATGTCACTTGGTATGTCACATTCTAGATGTTCATGACTTTCTCCTATCAAATAAATGTTCATATCATAGACCGTCCAATCACGTCCACGAATTCATTGTTTGACACCCCACTAATTGGCTCTGATACGTGTCTACCTAGGTATGCGGCTCAACTGCATTTGTGATTCAAATATTCAAGTTGCGCTCTAATTGTCCCTTTGAAAATTTAAAGCTATGACAATGCACTTCAATCCTCCGGTCCTCCCCGGTACAGTAACATGCGTCCTTTCAAGCTTCCTGACTGGAGTTACTTAATCCTCACACCTACAGCTACTCAGCCGGTTCCAACACGCCTTTGCAACCAATAACATACTCCTTTACTCCGTGTACACCCAGTTCCTTGCCTCTTCTGGGCGAAGGCCACCTGATGGTTGTTCCGCGAGTTCTTACTCAAAATTCACGAGATCAGCCCTCTCCTGTTTATTGCATATCCACATCGATTAGTCTTGATCCCTTCCTTCCCGTCTCCCATGTCACTCAGATACATAGACCAAGCGCATTGAATACAGGATCTGTTGGAGAACTTGTAGGAAAATTTGAGTAAGTATTCGATTCACGCTCGCTCTCGGCCTCATCAAACGTATCGTTGATGACGATAACTTGTGAAGGCTCTCTATGGGCCAACAACGCGCTATTCTGACAATTGGAGATACCACAACGAGACTTTCAAATGTACTGTCGAACGTAGATACTTCCATGGTACGATTTCTACCCTTACAAATCCTCCCCAATGATCTCAATCTACCTTGCAGCGCCACTGGCTTTGGAGATTCAACACTAATCAAATCCGCTGGGACTGTCGCACGACTCTTGACGATGGATCACCCATGTGCTTCGTATGTTTTCATTTCTTTTGCCTGAACATAAAGCCAATATTTCATAGTGTTATTCTCATTTAACCGAGCATCAACTAGCGTCTTTTGTTCCGCCGTCCCCAATAGCCTCTCCGCCGCTCCCTCCTGCCGAGCTCACAGTATTTCCACTTGGACACGAAAGCGATCTCCTTGATCACATTGTTGTCAGTGCTCTAGTGGTGGAACGCAAGTTGACAGCTATTTTGTAGCTGAATCTCGACTTTGTAAGATGCATGGTTCGTCCAATGCGGGTCCTGTGCGAGCTCCTCTCCTTTTTAATGGGGTATTTCTGACGTATCAAGCATCGCTCCCTATCAGTGCATCCACCATCAGTGAACCCTCTCGAGGCACGTCCGAAACGTGTTCCATTGTCATCTCCACGGCTTGCCAGAAGCTACCACGCCTTCTTGATGTCATTTCTATTGGAGCGCAGTCGTATGCACGCCTTCATGGTATGATTACGGACCGGATCTTACACATTGACCCCTGGGTGTCTGTATATTTTGAGTTCGACCCTAATTACCTCCCTGGAGTATCTTGTCAGCCTCACCTAGAGTCACCAACACACCTTGGAGCCGTCGAATTGATGCTTCCAGCTCCTCGACTCGGACTGTACCTGAATACGTAAGGGAATTCGAAGCTCAACATTGACGAGTTACTACCAAGTTTATCTTTTCTGTTTGTTCATTGTACAATGGAGCTCAAGTTTAGCCATTCGGTAGTCTCGCGGTCGCTGGTTCTGAAGGCTGATACAGCGAAATGCCCTCTGCATTCTTAATATCAATGTTCACTTTCACATTGCCTCTCGGTCACTCTACCTTGCTATTTCCTAATTCCGGAAGGGAAACGTCGTCCGCGTAGATCACGGCTCTTGTAGAGCTCAGTTGCCACCGTTTCTGGAGGTCACTGTTTCTCATGCTGACCTCAGCTTGCGTAGGGATGGATGCCTGCATTGATACGTTTATCTAACGTATCATGTGCAAACGTTGAGCTCCTGCGATCCCTTAATAGTCCTCGTGGTCTTTTGAAACTCTACTCACGAGTACAATACACTACTTTGTCATCATACTCATGGCCAAAGCCCTCGGCTGTCGACTATAGTGACTCCTCTCTCGAACTCGGGTTTTCTGAGCTTGTATGATCATTTAACCTGGGCCTGCCACTGGGCCTCGGACATCAAGTTAAGGCGATTCAGGGAGCTGATAGCCAAACTGGGCTGCTTCTCCTCATACCCTTCAATTTCCCAACCGAAGTTGAGTCAAGGGACTATGTTATGAAAGATTGCCCTGTAATGGGACACGTTGCAAGGAGCCTCTACCTTAGATGTTAATTGTTACGTTTTCTTTCTTTCACCGCCGGTTGCTAACAAAGGATCATATAGGACAGATATGGAATGTGCCACGTTCCGAGGGTAGATGCCTCGGCCAAGTATATTTTATTCTGGAATGGATCCGTGGTAGCCATAACGGCCCAGAATGTCCAAGACCTTACCCACGCTGTACGTAGTCTTCGTTCTTTTCTGAGCATTCTATAATTATACTTGCTACACCTTCCGAATAGAATGTACGGTCGTTGTAATGCGCGGACCCGCCCCTTCATGCCACGGCTATGGCCATCCCTGCCCGTGAGAGGAGGCGTGTTGGATTCACACTACAACCTAGCCTCGGGAGTGATGCTCGGGAGTTCTGATGCCTGGATAGAACAGATATAAAGAGGGACCAAGGTAACAACTCCACTCCACATCTTCGCCAACCACTTCACATCTCCGCCAACCACATCTCATCCAATGGCCAACATTCATACGCCTCCGTCCTCTACCTCTCTTTTATATCGTCCATGCGAGCGTAAACCTAGCTATACCGCGCCCACGAAAACGCCCTCTCCCCTCCGCCATGCAACATCATATTCTCGTTCTTCCTCATGTTCGAGCTCGGACTGTTCAGATTCTGCTAGTCGCTCCTTTACTCATACTCACTCAAAGGCCAAATCTGACCTTCCTTCCTTACGATTCGATCTGGCAAGCGATGTCACACCAACAAAAATGAAACGAATACATCTCCTTCCGATCCTCAAGCGGGCGGATAAAACTCTCATCCAATGTCAGTGACAGTCTTCTTCCATCCAAGTCAGAGACTGAAATTCTTGCTTGACGCATATCAGCCAACGTTCAATCTTCTATCCAGATATCAATACACACTTCCGAATCGGGGACAACGACGTCGCTTTCCTCTTCTTCCGAAGGCTCCGGACGTTCGCTGTCAGAGATGAAATGCCGCCCAACTCCGAGTCCTATACTACTGCCTCCGCGGTCTTCAAAGCCTGTGGCGACTCAAACGACGAGTTCTTCGAAGTCTAAGAAGTCTAAGGCGAGTCAAGGACGAGCCACGGTGAATCCTCGTGCCTCGATACCGGAACGTCAACGTCAACGTCAACGCCACGTGTCTTTCCTCCCGCCGGGCACTAACCCTGGCCCCAAGAATCCACGAGAACTTCATACATTGCTCACCTACTCTCCGGTCCGAAAATTCGCTCGTTTTCTCGACTTGCCATCGCCCTGCTCCCCGCTCTCTCTTGCATACGATGTTTCATCGCCGCCCTGCCCCTACTCTCTTGCGATCACCCGCGCCCTTCCTTGTGAAGATACAAGCGAAAGCTCAAAATGCTCTAAGATGACTTTAGGCCCTCATATGATCGCTACCACGCTTTCCGAGCCCGCTACGGTCCCTCCTACTACTTTCAAGTTGGTCCTCACGTCGCCAACGTTCCCATGGGAGGTTATCGCTACCCCCTCACGCAAGAATTCTGTCTCAACGTCCAGTCCAAACGCTTCGTCCACATCAATTGCGATGGTCAGACACATGACCAACCTTGACGTCCTTCACGCGATCCATCTGACGCTCGCAGCACGTGTTTTGCCGGAAGAATGGGCGCTTCTTAGTAATTCGCAGAAGAAACAAGTTCTCAAGGCTTATGAGAGACGATGTATCCAAGCGGAAGGGGGATGGGATGAAGGTGTCCGCCGCGTGGACTATCTATGTGGGAAAACGGTTCTTGTTGGAATTGACTATGCGAGAGGAAAAGAAAAGGATGGCGTCGAGTCATCCGTGAAGGGACAGATGGTCTTCGCGTATCCGTCTTCCTCATCTTCGCTATAATTGACCTTCTATCTGGACATCCGGATCACGCACATTGTTATCACCAATGGACTTGATTAAGATTCACTGTACACATTGACAATAAACTAACACACAATTTTTGAACTCGACGATTGTAGGGTAGACGATTTGTTCTATCTAGAATGTACATGATTAGGGTATAGGATGTTCCGGGTATATACGATGACATGAATGACACGGTAAAGAATGACACGAGGAATCGGAAACTGGCGCCGCATGGCAAATGATAATCACTGCGTGCACGAGACTCCCAGCTCTGGAAAATCGTATGTACCCGGGATCGCAGTCATACATCCCATGCGATCTTGATGGGAGTTGCAGTTGACCTGGTCATTCGGTGAGACGCAGCAGCGGATACAGAAGCGGCTTAAACTCGGTTCGACCCTGAAGACGTCGCGCAATAATATTAGTGTGATCCTTTGAAACAAGAATGAACGCAACACTGTACGTACAACTCGATGAAGCTAGCACCGTATCCACCGAAGGTGCATTGAGCTCCGTTTGGGTAACGAATGTCGAACTGGCCACCTGCGTCTGAAGGATCAAGGTGAAATTTGGTCTGGTCTAGGCAGCCGGTCACCTAGGCATGGGAAGTTATATGTTACCACGGAAGGGCGAAAAGAAAACTAAGGATAGATGAAACCATTACAAGAGGAGCATATCAATGCATGGACGACACCACGGCATCAAGGAGCTCAACGATGTAAGACCAGAGCAGATCAAGGGTCATAGGTAAGAAGGGAGCCGGTCAGAATCAAGGCATAGGCATGTGTTGGGGTGATGGCATCGAAATGAAGACTAACTCTCTCGACTCAAATGAGCAACGCAAAAAACTCTAATAACAAAGAATGGGTCATAAAGGCGCAAGAGAGGACTAACCTGGACATAAGCTCCATCATCAGACTTTGAGTACGCAGCCGCAGTTATAAAGTCTTCCGTAAAGTGGTTCCCATCGCAGCCGGAGGAGTCTGAGTCAGGCGAGCAATATGCTATCCCATCATCCATCTCTGCGTCGCCGATGCGTTCTAATTCATAGTTAATAATCATACTGATGAATCCTAACACTATGTAAGCTTGCCTCCAGATTTCTTGGGTAATATGAGCGAGAAATCTTTTGCACTGTGTATATGAACGGTGGTTGAAGACGAAGGATCACCCGTAGGGTCTGGCGTAGGACGTGCGTCGACTGGACCGATGGGGGTAGTGAAGCTTGAGTTCAAAGAACGCCGAATTACTGGACTGGGCGGTCGGCGTAAGAACGGGCGATTTGGCCGAAAGCGGATCTCAGATTGGTGTTGAAGTACTTTGTCTGGCTGTTCTTGTGAATTTGTATCAAGACGCCGAGTATCATTGATAGTAGCTGAGTCGGTATAGCACACCATCGCTAGTAAAACAAGAATATAGCAAAGGCGC
Organism: Termitomyces titanicus; assembly: GCA_017657335.1. NCBI lineage: Eukaryota > Fungi > Basidiomycota > Agaricomycetes > Agaricales > Lyophyllaceae > Termitomyces > Termitomyces titanicus. The sequence continues at coordinate 13,825 of JAGGAX010025135.1, read as the reverse complement.
GTCATGGTAGTGGTCATATTCATGAGTGATCCACCAAGGAGATGAATAAATTCTCAACCAAGTGCTTTCATCTAATCTGATCATGTTGATTGACATCTAAAGGACCAGACAAGCACATCGTTATCATGTGATCATCACTGGCAAAGAAAGTAACGCGTTTCCAGCCTCCAGGTTCCTAGTCCATACTGAGCTGAGTACGACATTCGTCTCTCTCTGTCTTGTGGTGTTCATCAAATCTTACTCAATTTCGGTCGAAAGGGTACCTTTTGTATCCATCATGTCCTTTCCCCAGGCTTTCCGCCAGTGATTTCCTGATTGGCACTGCAGGGGCAACCTGCAAAATCATTGTCAACTTCACCGCCCGTGCTTGGAAGTGGACGAGCGGTGTGATTCTATAGACCGCCAGCCATCATAGAGGCTCTCAAGGGGTAGATCAAATGTCCCATCTTGCTTCATCAAAACCTACGACCATCTTTTGATCAGTGTATCAGCCGTCGAGATCGTATAATAAATATAGAACAAAGTCTTCTCATCGTCGTCTAGCCTAGTCACGGTCAAATCAATTATATTGCAGACTACTCCTTGATGAGACGTGCTTTCCACCCAAAAGCCTTCTTCCCCTACTCCACATCGCTCGTTCTCTATGGCCTCTATAGTGTACAATCCCGTCTTCAAAGAACATCGCATAGAGTATAAAAACTCGTCTGCTGTAGTGCTTGACTCTCGAAGCTCTGTTGGCGGTTCTATCCTCATGATTTTTGGGGAAACATTTCTCAATGTCACCTTCTCAGGTAACATTATCACCGGCTCCTTAGTCTTCTTGTGCTGATGGAATAATTCCAACATAAGGAACGTCTATCTCCATATATGGCGACAGTATTTCTTCGCGTGACGTTGATGTTGGGCCTGTGCTCGATTCCAAGAATGCACTTATCGACGATGCACCGGTCACCTTTGCTCAGAGTAACAGTGGATCTCTGTACAAATCACCCAAACTCTCACAGGGCTTACATTCACTGTACTTCCCCAATATATCGAACGTTTACATCGACTCCATTTTGGTGAAACCTGGAAACCAGACAGACATATTCGGGGAAACTTTACTCGTCGATGACCGTGATTCTAGCCTGCTGTATGAAGGGAGTTGGACACAGTGCCTTCGTGAGGATGCCGGACACGATCCGATATTTCCAGTGCCAACCACAAATTCAACGATGAGGTCGGACTCACCAGGAGCATCGGTCAGCTTTCCCTTCACAGGAACGTAGAGCAAGTGATCTTTCGATATGGATTCTTATGCAGGGCAATAAACGTATCAGGGACCGCCGTATCCGTTTTTGGCTTTTGCGAGCAGGAGAAAGCTTTTCTGAACGTCGACGTATACCTCGATGGCGTCCTTACCCCCACAACAATCTCAAACAGTAGCGAGATCCGACAAACCGTTTCTCCTTGTTTCTCTGTGTCTGGACTGTCGGAAACAAATCATACCTTAAAGCTGGAACTCAATAATAACAGCGCTCCGGGCAATCTTAGCATTGATTTTTTCAGCTTTGTTTCGTCCTCCCGTTCATTTGCGACAAAATCGATCACAAATACCAACTCAACAGCCCCTGTTAAAGAACTAATCTTCAATTCAACGTCGACGAGCTCGCCGTCGATAAAGCCCAGTGGAGCTCGCTTGGCTGGACTGATCTTCGGCGTAATAGGCATAGCTCTCTTTATAGCCCTTCTCATCTTGAGAAGGCGTATATTCAAACGGAGAATTCGTCCTCCACCGGAAGGTATGTGAAGTCATAGTCAGATGTGTATTTTGTCATTGACTTTCCTCCTAGTCGCTCCATTTGCTCTCGGTGGTCGCCGAAAAGATGTTACGGTGGAACAAACGCCGAGACAACAACAGCGAAATTTGCCTCCCAATAATTCAGATAACACTTCGAGCAGCATACTGAACAAGGAAGCATCCCTCCTAGCCGCTTCCTTCGTTCTCGGTGGTCGCCGAAAAGATGTTCCAGTGGAACAGACGCCGCGACAGCAACGGCGAGATTTGCCTCCCAATACTTCCGACAACCATTTACGCGGCATTCTGAAGAAGGAAGCTGAATCGAAACCTATGCACGAAACGAAGAAGACATTGTCTCCTGAAACCAAGCGAGCCATTCTTGAGAAGCTCACGAGGACTAGTAAGTCAGTACCACATGGTCCAGTACACTGCTTGAGACTTCAATCCAGAAACGGGACATATCATTCCTCGTGTCGCGAAAGAAACCTCTTCTCAGCAGCCATTGGGTATGTGCTTTCCCACTGCAACCGTGAATCATTGATGAATATGAATCTCTTTATAGATCAAACGTCTCCTGTTTGACCGAACTACAAAGATCGTGGACGAGTCATCATCAGGTGTTACATAGCTTTGAGATCAATTGATACATATACCCGTACTATCGGGGCTGTCAAGATCAGAACATGGAAGGTAATTGGTGCGTTGAAGCGCCAACGAGCATCTGTTTAATGTTCGGTATTTGCCTTCAATAGTAATGTTCACTCTTCTTCAAACTCTGGCATATCTCATACATTCCGAGTCCACTATATCAGGAACAACCCGGGCCATAGAATTTGTTCTATAATTGAGATGTATTAATGAAACTCTATGCTGGGTCAACCATGGCGCGAATTTGAGCCTATATCTTTCTCCAATAGAAGTCGAACTACATACTTTAACAGACAATAATTGACCCTAGCATCCTCTTTCCAGTTCGAGTGTGCGCTGTAGACCCTTGACAGAGGATACATGCAGTGTGAGGTTGAACATCGATCACATAGTACAAATTTTTTAAATCCATAGCTTATACTGATATCAACTGATATCATGATGTAAATTTGATTGTTCCACCCACCTCTGCCAATGTTGTTGATTATCCGCAGGCACAGCCTCTTCTCATCTGTCTCATCTCATCGCACCTAGATTCCCAAGGAAGTAAGGACCAACAATACACCTCGTTATTATTGGGTTCGTTATAACAAAGCGAGTGCTTTCTGGTATTCTTTGGGGTTTAATTGGCGGTCTTCGAAGGATTTCCTCTCCCTGACAAACACCCAGAGTGACAGTTGGGACGCACATCCCTCTACACTATCCTAAATCATGGCGCCGAGTGTTATGATGATTCACAATACGTATTGTGAGAAGGCTGCTGGCTGATCCAGATTGACATTATGCAGATATTTATCTATCATTGACGGTGGCAGACCACAGATTCCTGCCCCGTTCCGCCTGTCTCCCGCATTTATTATTGGATGGCCACCGTCCTTTTCGATGCTACCGCAGACACGTTGGTCTTTGGAGAAGACGCGGTGTATGAGACTCTAATGTCGGACAACTTCATTGGGGGGTCGGCAGTAGCAATAGCTGCAGGGTCATTAAGGTTTACCTTTTCAGGTGCGTCAAAATCTCTGTTCATCTCATCTCGCAGCTCATCCAAGTTGATAAACAGGAACCGCAATTTTTTTATTCGGACGCATGAACAGAAATGATTTTTCATCACCTTCAACAAATTCACCACGGCGCGCACTATCCCCAAATGTCAAAGAAATTTTCGTAGACGATACTCCCATAGAAAACAATGTTATATTTCCTGACCAGGTGGCTATTAACTTGATCTATCAGCTAACTGGACTGTCCGATTCAACGCACGTCCTGGCTCTCTCCAATATATCCTTCGTCATTCTGGATTTCATAGAAGTTACAGCCGGTAACACTACTCCGCTCTCCGGATCGACTCTACTCCTGAACAGTAGTGATTCTGCCATATCTTACGAGGGCAACTGGATTGATAACAGCACAATGCTGGTTGACGACGCTTATCAGCACCGCCAGCCCATCGGCGACGCCACCCGTGATACGAGTTTTGGCGATGCTTCCGTGACAGTTTCATTCGCCGGTATGCACCACCATCACGAAGAGCAACTAACCATTTGATATATATGCTGCGTAGGCACTTCGATATCCGTATTGGGCACGCGTCATTCCGACCCCGAAAGGTCGTTCTCTCCCACCATCTTTGTTGATGAGCAAGAACAGCCATATCATCCTCCACTACGATCAGGACCCAACTATCCTTGGTTTTCATCGCAACACTTCTCAGAAGGTAACCACGTCCTGAAAATCGACCTCTCTGGAAACACTTCAGGAGGACACTTTTCGCTGGAGTACATCACTTATAGGGCCTCGTTTGAGAATCTGGATACGAAGTCTACCCAGATATCCCCCTCTGTGTTCATTGGCATTGGCATTGGCGTCGCCGTCGTTTTATGCGGGATTGTTTTTGTATTGGTGTGGTGGAAAATGAGGAGAGATAGACTACGAGCTGGAGCGTCTCGTACGATTGTCACCTCATCGGGTACGTGCAGTTTGTATCATAGAAATTCTGTTCCTGAAATACTCCTTAGACAACTCCGGTTCAACTCAATCTACTCACCAAGACCACCGAGAGCCAGTCCTAATAGATCCGTTAGTCGAGAAGTCATACTTGCAAACCTATTCCGCGCGAGTTCTAACTCCGCATGACTTCTCCATGGTCAGGGCTTCGACGGGACGGAAAACGCCCAGGACATCGACTGGGCCTGGGCCTGAAATACACAATAATCCGATGCCAGGTGAGTATGCGCGTTCAACCCAGCTGTTTACGTCCTGACTCATCATACCAAAGTCCCAGGGCTCTCATACTCTCAGGAGCAACAGAGTGTAAAACCCTTGGAACCTCGTCGAAAACAACATCATCCTCACAACAAAGACTCTCCGCACCACTATAAATCATCACAGCAAAGTCAGAGATCGAAAACGTCGACCGAAACAATCACCCAAATACGACAGTTACAGGACATGGCTGAGCAATTCCGACGCGAAATAGTATCCTCTGGCCAAAAGAATATCAGTCCAGATCACTTTCCAACTGCGGTCAATGGTATGGATACAGGCACAAAAATCACATATGACGGGCATATGGCCGAAGGATCTTACGGTATGCGGGTGCAACAGCTGGAAGAGCTGATGCGAGAGCTCAGAGGGGGGACGGCTCATCCGGAACTAGGACATGATCAGGTCGGGACAGGACACAGCGCGACACTTTCAGGGCTGATGGAGGAGATTCAGGAAATTAAAAAGAACCAGCCTAGAGGGAGCGAAAGGACGCCAGTAAATACTAGAAATGCTATCTGACTAGTTTGGGACCTCATATGTCACGACCCTCATGACAGACAAAATTTCCAAGCTTTCTGTCATCTGATCCTTCCGATCTTCTTTCGGAGGGTATCAAGACCCGTTCGCCAATCCAACAGAGAAACATAGCATATATCATTCTGTCCAAGGGAACAGGTGAAATGTTCTATCAAATATAGACAAGCTCAAGGCCGTGAGTGTCGGCAAGCTATACCATTCATTGCCTTCCTTACCTGATCAACTTAGAGCCTTGCTTAAAGTGGCTGATTGTATCACAAGTATCCACGAGTCGTATTATGTTCAATCAAAGGAAACCTTCGTACAAATACAAAATACAAGATTAGTGCAATTTCAGTTAGAGGACGCTCGCGCTTGTTCAACCATACGTCCAGTCCAACAGAAACCTAACTTTGACTTTTGCTGAGCAGGTCAAGTGCCCCCCTACTGTTCACTAACGAAAATAGCGGCCATGCCCATACCACTTCCGATACACATACTTGTGACGAACACACGTGCGCCATACTGTCGCGCTATGTTGAACCCCGTGGCAATCTGGCGAGAGCCAGCTGTAAAGGAGCGGTTAGGACCTCACAATTAAAACGACAACGCCAATATATGACTCACTACAACCTAAGGGATGGCCGATAGCAATGGCGCCACCATGAACATTGACTTTCTCCATTGGAATACCAAGATGGCGGACACTATAGAGTGCCTGGCTGGCAAATGCCTCATTGATCTCGAAAAAGTCAACGTCGCCGAGGTCCAAGCCCGTTTGCTTGAGAACCTTGCCAAAAACTCAGCACTTCATTCCAGAAAAGGATAGTATAACCTAGTGAAGACGGACCTTAGGAATCGCATATGCTGGTCCGACACCCATGATCCTCGGGGGAACACCCACCGTGGCTGCCGATACGAACTTTCCGAGAATAGGAAGACCAAGCTTCATGGCGACAGAACGACGAGCGAGAAGCACCGCTGCCGCACCATCTGACACCTGCGACGCATTTCCGGCGTGTGTCGACCCATCCTTTGTAAACGCCGGCTTCAACTTGGAGAGGGTTTGAACAGTTACACCATCCCTAATGCCGTCGTCGTAATCCACGAGGATTTCATTCACCTGACCTGTCTTAGGGTCAACAAACTTGGCTTTGACAGGGAGGATCTCGGAAGAGAATCTTCCGGCCTTCTGTGCGGCGGCGGCTTTTTGGTAGGAAGCGGCAGCGAAGACGTCTTGTTCGTAACGCGAAAGGCCGAAGTCGTGCGCGACGTTCTCAGAAGTAATGCCCATGGGGATGAAACAGTCCCTGGCGAACTGATTCTCAAGAACTTCCGCAGAGAATTCAGCTTCGCTGTATTGCTTGCCGAAACCATTAGTCATCGACTCCACGCCAGCACCTGGGTCGCATTGAGTATTTGGGGAGTCACCCATTGATGAGAAAGTGAAAATGACAACCGGACACACCTATTCCTATATCGATTTGACCGATTTTGATAAGACTGGCAATTTGGTTCACACTCGTGAGACCGGAGGAGCATTGGCGATTGACAGTGTTCACCGAAGTCGTAATAGGAATTCCGGCATGCAGAGAGGCCATGCGTGCAGCACTTGTACCACCGCGATCAGGCAGGACATTTCCAACAGAAATATCTTCAATGAGAGTGGGGTCCAGACCAGGCTTCGAATAAGCAGCACGTAGGACGTGCGAAAGAAGAAGATCTGGGAACGTGTCCTTGAAGCCGCCCTTCCTAGCTTTGGTAATGGCAGTCCGCACAGCGGAGACTATGACTACGTCGTCGTCATGCCTGGTGAGGATGCGCGATTTGGCAGGAGAAAACGAGGAAGGTTCGGAGAAAGACATAGTATAAGGCGAAGCATGGTTGTGGGGAAAAAGAATGTTATATGTACATACACGGAAGCAGTTGCAGGCGGGCCGGGCATTGCCGTTCGCGTCATCAACGGCTTGACATGGTCAACCGCGTCGAAGCACAGGGTTAGTATAAATACTATACTATACTTGACCGTCGTGAAAAGTGACGCATGAAAATCGAGCTGTTCGAAACTCAGTGAAGTTTCGTGAGATATGACAACAACATATGTTTTGATTACAGATTAGATTCGGCTTGCCAGTGATCTGCAGACACCAACAAAGACTGTTTTCTAGAGCTCACGAGTTTGTTGCCATTCAAGTTGCATAAACTGAAAATTCAACTTGTTCGTTTGTTGCCATTGCATAAATTTTCGAAGTAAGATCTTTTGAACCTATAGTCCATTCACATTCCCTAAAATACATCTAGGAATACATTAATTCTTCTAGTTTTTATTCCTATGCTCTAAACTCAAACCACACAACCCCTGGTCCCGCAACAATACCCTCATTCCCAACCTTTCCCCCATCCCTCGTAACATACACATACACAACCCCCACCAGTCCCTTGGGGATCTCCACCTTCTTCCCCTCTCGCAGCGAAACAAATACTGTCCCGGTCCCCGAGACGAATGCTGCAAACAGCTGCTGTTTCTGTTTCTCTGCCTCTTTCGCCGTGGAAGAATCAAATTCGAGGGTGATGATGGATCCTGGGCTGGAGGGCGGAACATGTAGCGCTGGGAATGGCGTGACTCGGAGAGGAGCATTGGTCGATGGACATGAGCCGGGAACGATGTAAGGCGATAAGATTGTGTAGACTTGGTTCATATCAAGCGGAGTCTATTCCACGGCGGTAACGTTAGTACAGAGGATTCCCTGGAAGGGAAAGGGCACGAACCTCAAATGGCGTGTTCCATGCATTCTCCTTTCTCACTACTGAATTTATCCAGGCCGCATGGCGCGCGTTGACGCCCATAATGGATGCCGCTACTGTCCGGTATTCCTATCTTACCATCACGATCAGCTCCTCTACCGCAAAGACGATGCTCACCCGATTCTCAAGATTTGCTACAAACCCATTCCAAGCCGATGTTCCTACAGTCTCAATCACGAACGATATAATGACCCACTGTTCAATGTCCTCCTCCGTACTAAATTCGCATATCAGTACCTCTCTTTCTCGCAGACGAACAGGAAACCACGTACAATGAATACGCACATGACTTGACTGCCCTGTCCCCGAGCGCGCTCTGCAAAAACTCCACATGTGTCCTCTTATTCTTCGCAATCTGCTCATATCGACGCCTTATCCACCTCGGGTAACCCGCGTGGCGGAACTCTTTCACACCGTACTTTTGCAATCCATACTTATAAAATGCCACGTCAAGGTACTCCATTGCAAGAGCAAAGTTCAGGATGTCTATATCTGTGTAACTGCATGAGCGAGTAGAATAAACTATGAGAAGGGTAAGAGGACGAACCAGTGGGGGCATCACGTTTCGAAAAGACGCGGGATCGTGGGTGTCTGTTGTGTGCATGAAAGCGTTTTGCCACCGCTTCCATTGCTAATGGAGAATGAGTGATATGGCTCAGTACAAGTGAAGCAATCCTTCCATGGTCGAGAACACTCACCCCGCCGCTTCCTAGGTGCGTGACCATCAGAGCTGCTATCTTTTTCTTGTTGATGCACTTCATTATCTGGGTAATGGAATACGCATCAGCGCTCACACAAATCGACGAATATGGAGGCACACAAACGCTGTAGATCTGGTTTATTGGGCGCATTGCTGTTGCCATCGACGTGAAAAGCTATCCAAACCAAAAATAAATGGTTTGAAGCCAAGACGAGGAAACATATAATTGAGATGAGGCGATCAGTGGCGGAATAGTTGCATATATATGTGCGAGCATACCGTGGGGATTCGTCTTATCATGCGTAACGTTACCGTTCACGCCTTTAGAGACATACTTTGGCGTCTTTGCAGCTCGTTTCCACTCAGCGGGCGGTGACTGCGAACGTTTGGGGTGCACAAGTCCGTGTTCTAGTAGGTTATCGAAAATACGAAGTTTAGCCAAAGGCGGGGTCCACAAAGGGGTTGGGTACATGCCATCTCGGGACGAGGTGCCACCGACGACTAGATGTACAATGTACGGTTGAATGAGGGTGACCAAAAGTCAGCAGAGGAAGGGTCGTACCGGGTGTTGAAGAGGGCCTGGCGTTGGCGAGTAGAGGAAGGACGAGGACGGAGAGAAGGATGGTTGAGTATTTCATAGGATAGAGGGTGATCGATATCGTTGAGAGCAAGGGACATTTGTACGCGTCTTGGTATATATATGACTGAAAAATAAGGTTTGTATATTTTTAGCCAACGAGGTCGACGCGTCTGAAAGCTCTCTGTGGATATACGTCTGTATTCTTGATCAGCCTTTTCTTCCCATACAAAGGTGTTTGACGTGACTTACTTGAGTATTACCGCCCAACAACCAATGATCAACAAATTAAGCAGAGACGTATACTAAAGCTAAAGATTTTTGCTGGAGCGTACATGTGTGCAGTGAAGTGAAGTTGTGCCACTCGAGTCGTTAGATTTGTCCGCATCCGTGATCAATCAGATGTGTTCTTTCCTTTTCTCCATCTTGTGCTCGTAAAGGCCCATACATGAACCGTATCGTTCAGTGGCCTGGCATATAAGCAGGTTGGATCATAGAGCAACTGCTAAAGACCTTTTCATTCCTTTCGGCTGGAACGAACGCAGTGGTTACTCTCATGATTGATTTCAAGTGTAAGTGGCGTTTGAATTCTTTCAAGTTTATCCAGTGACAGGGCACCAGCTTGATGTTGCAAATCTAATCATGCCTGATAAGGGCGTTCTATCATTCAATGACAGTTCTACTCTTTGTAAGGGTGCCATAGGCCTGAGGGCGCCATAACATGTAGAGGTCACTAGCGAGCATCATCTAGGAGAAATTCATTTCCAAATCCTGCTCCCCCCATTTCCATTGTATATGTCTAAATTGATTGATATTTGCTTCCTTTTTTGTTCATCTCTAAAACGATCCCTTGAATCGCGCACGTTGGGTATCGTGCGTGGTTTTGAAGGGGTAGGAACATCAATAACCGACACCTACAAGTCAGTGTAGTGAATCCGGAAATGCGGATTCGCTTGTATCAATCTTTCAAAGTTGGATCCCATACTAACGCCGAAGTACAAAGGTGCTAAAACGAAATTCGAGGAGCAGCCGATAGAAAGTTTCTACTAGTGGGCTTTGAAGAAGAAGATCGAACGTCACGATTGAATGCAAGAGGAGTGGGTACAAATCAAGCATAGGTCTTGATACACACATTTGATTATGTTCTGGTCGCCTGAATATTGAGGAAACCATGACTGCTACGAGAGTCGAAAACATATAATTTGGTGGGGTGGTGATGATAAAACCATTCTGAGTTTCATATCTCAAAGCCGAGTGATATCCATGCAGGTGAAGAACTCGAAAACGAAGCGCAATAGCTGATAACTCTCTCTTTGGTTAGCTTTTGAAATTCAGGGCTGAAGAGTGTCGTATCTGACCACGGTCGCGAGTATTTTAGTGGAACAAATGCAGAAAGACCAATCAGACTATCTATATCTTCCATGTCGGTTCTCTGACGCTGCCACTTAATGTGATCTTTCGATCGACGGTGATCATCCCATGCCTGTAGCTTCTGGAGCAAGAGAAGAGAAAATGGGACGAGAGGAAGGCCTTCGTCCCAATGAATCAGTGATGGAGGGAGGTTGGGAAGATTCATTACTCCAGGAAGCAGCAGGTCGATTTTGCAGGAGGTCTTGGCGTTTTGAACAGGATCATCAGTCAATCGGTACCACAGAATGCGATATCCACTCTTTGGATCCTTCGACGGGGTCGTAAAGAAGTGATAGGGATCCAAGACTACAAGATTCTGCTTCAATTCTTCCGCAGTGACTGAACTTCCTAATGGCAGAAGAACTAAGAGATCCACGTCCTTACAGCACCGTGAGCATTGCCACAGTAATTTGAGAGAGGAAACATACGTTAGGTGCACGAGTATTCCCGTAGAGAAAACATGCCAGTCCGCCAAAGATGGCTGACCGCCAACCGCACTTGTACAAGAGTCTAACGGCATCCTTCGCCGCCATGATAACCATTTGTGTACGTGTCGGATTGACAAGAGGGGGTAATTGCGGTTCTTCCGGTTCAAGAAATACTTCGGGAGAGCGTAGAAGTTGAGGGAGCTCAGAAGGTCGAATCGAGGGCGGAGGCGAAACAGCTTTGGCTTCAATTGGTTCTGAGCCAAACCCCAATTTCTTCCATGCAGAGGCAGAACCTAAGTACTCCGAAATGAATCGCTGGGTTCTTTCCCTTGATGCATCCCAAAGAGGAGGGTATAGCGGTTCAGTGTCCAGATCATCCATCATGTAGACGAGCTTGAGCAACGCCTGGATAATGTCAGCCGCTGCTCTCCGAGCCTTAGTTGATGTTTGGACGAGAGGTGCAGCCCATTCCTCTAGTTTCTGCAGGATCACATAGGAGATGGGTACGAATGGCACGCCATTAACGTCTCGAATGAGATGGACAGCTGTCGTGTCTATGCAAGAGATGTAAATGGGGCATGTCTTCTCGGATTTCCCTTTTGTAGTATGATCATAGTAGAACAAAGTGTTAGAATTGTCGTCTTTGTCCCACGAAGTAAAAAAATGTGATTGACCCTCCGGATGCTGCACTAGCTGGGAGTTGAGAGTCTCAGCGGAAGGCCAGAGCCGTCGACTTGATGGTGCAAATATCAGTGCTTCGAGTTTCTAAATGGTGGGTAAGAGTTATGATTGCACCTGTTGGTTGAGATCCCTTACCCTGGGTTGAACGCGCGTTATCCCAAAGCCATAACAAGCAAGATCACCGCACAGTGCACAGGTGTATCCCATGCGCCTGAGAACGGAGATGAGAGCAACAGCAGCATTGTTTATGAGTTGTATCCGAATGCTGGCCATAGATGGTTTTGAGAACGATGATTCTTGAACGTTAGGCGGGAAAGAGACATGTGAAAAGAGCTTCAAATTTCATCAAGTGTTGTCAAAGTGTCGGCAGAAGCCGGTCAAGAAGCGCTTGTCCGTGCGATAAGTATGGTATGTCTTCAAAGTCTTGGCCCGGTCGGAAGTCAATTTCGCGGCACATGACCAGGATAGTATAAGGAAATCTTGAAGCTAGATAAATAGAAACTAATAGGTTATTTCTGACGTTATACATGATACCCAGGAAACGCATCATGACAAACTGAACAGGTCAAGAACAGGTGAGTTGCGTGTGGGTGTAAAAAAAAAACACTTCCCCCCGGCGGAGGAGTAAAATCGTGACTATGTAGTACCAAATATACATGCACCCTTGTTCATATGCATTCCAATTGTAGTTTGTTGGTGAGGGCTTGGAACAATGAGTAATAAAAATCTTCAAGTGTCATATCTCAAAGCCGAGAGATACCCATGTAGGTGCAAAATTTGGAAACAAAGCACAATGGTCGATAACTCTCTCTTTGGTCAATCTTTGAAACGCGGGGCTGAAAAGTGTCGTATCCGACCATGGCCGCGAGTATTGAAGCGGAACAATCGCAGAAAGACCAATCAGACTCTCCAGATCTTCCATATCAGTTCTCTGACGTCGCCAGTCAATAGGATCTTTCGATCGACGGTGACCATCCCAAGCCTCTAGCTTCTGGAGCAAAAGAAGAGAAAATGGGACGAGAGGCAGTCCTTCATCCCAGTGAATTGCTGAGGGAAGGAGATTGGGAAAATTCATTCCTCCAGTAAGCAGCAGGTTGATTTTACATGAAGTCTTGGAGATTTGAACAGGATCATCAGTTAGCCGGTACCACAGAATGCGATGATCAGAGTTTGTATCCTGAGACGGGGTCATAAAGAAGTGATTAGGATCCAAGACTACAAGGTTCTCCTTCAGTTCTTCCGCAGTGACGACTGAACTTCCAAATAATGGAAGAACTAAGATATCCACGCCCTTAAAATGGCGTAAGTATTACCACAGTGATGGCAGAGAGAAGACACACATTAGGCGCACGATTACTTCCATAGAGAAAGCATGCCAGGCTGCCGAAGATGGCCGAGCGCCAACCACACTTGTCAAGCAGACGGACAGAGTCATTTGCCGCCATAATAACGACCTGCGTGTTTGTCGGGTCCGCAATTGGAGGTAATTCGGATCCTTGCAATTCAATCAATGTTTCAGGAGAGCGCTGGATTGTGAGAAGCTCAGAAGGCTGCCTCTGCGAGGGAGACAACGAGGATTTAGCTACGGGTACCGTCGAGCTAAAACCTAGCTTCTCCCACGCAGAGGCAGAACCCGAGTATTCGGCCATGAAACGCAGAACATGCTGTCTTGATGCACTCCAAAGGGGTGGATATAGCGGTTCTGTATCCAGATCATCCATTGTACTCGCGACCTTGAGCAATTCCTGGACAACCTTAGCGATGTCAATTGCCCGCTTTTGAGAGCTCTTCGACGCCCATTCGTCAAGTTTTTGCAAAATGATGTACGAGATGGGAACGAATGGAAGATCATCGGCGTCTCGAACGAGATGGACAGCTTGCGTGTCTAGATACGAGATATCGGCCACGCATATCTTCTTTGAACTTCCTTTCATTGTGTGATCATAATAAAGGAGAACGTCGAGTCTGTCTTTCGAGACGAAAAAATGACCTTTCGCTGTTCGTATCACTTGGGA
>JAGGAX010025134.1:0-22106 GCA_017657335.1 Termitomyces titanicus | reverse complement strand
ATTATAGACATTCTGGGACCAGATTTTGATGCTAAACATTGATGACAGATCTCGCCCACATCAGCAAAACAGGAGGTTGTATACTTGGCCAAATAAGGCCTTGGAAGCTTTTAATTGGCCAAATAATCCAAATCCCAGGCCATATTTCTGATTACTTGGCCAAATAAGAGCTCCCAAGTGTAAGCCTGGCTTACAGCATCACCATAAGCTACAGTGGATAACAGATACATGGCTGTCATCATTTTTAAGTGTTGAGCTCAGAGAAAAGAAAAATTAGGAAGAAACTTGGGTAAAATACGTGTAAAAATACAAAAACTGAAATTTCCCTTATCACCTAACCAAAATCCACTTTTGAAGAAGAAAAAAGAACTCAACCCAAATAGGTTGGTGTTCTCCAATTGCCTTGTTGCATATGCTAAAATTGTACAAAAATCATTCTTAGTAAAGGTTTGAATGCACAGCAGGCTGAATATGCTGTTCACAAATATAAATCTCATTGCTGTGTTCCAGCAAACATCATGATGGACTTTGACATCCTTCATAATCCTCTATAAACACATTCTTATATTTCTTTTTGACAATTTCCCTCTGTTATCAGCTGATTAAATATATCAAATATAGAAATCCAAGGTCATCAGGACCCTGCAGGGTTCAAAATCCAGTTTTAGAGTATCAAATTTTTTCAAAACTTAGAATACCAAGACATGGTTGTGTTCACTTGAAAGCTCTCATCAATTCAAGTCTATTCCATGAGTTTTTGGACTTTTATCTTCCTTTTCCAAAGTGGTATAACAAGACCTGGTATAGGAGTGCCAAGAGATTGTTTCTTAGTGTTTTTCACTGTACATATATAGTATGTCACAGCTGAACAGGTAACTGTTCAGTTGTTCTGCCTTTTGGTTATACAGTTCTGTAGGCACACATAGGACTGCTTACACCAGGCTAAGTAATCAACCAACTGTTTTGCTGATGCAACCAGGTTTATATTGCATTCCACATCTGGTCAACCAGTCTTTTGTAGATGCCCTAGTCTATCATAATACTTGACCTGTTAAGAGTACCAGCAGTATTTGCAGACATTGCCAATAGATAGATTACTGTATATCTTGTATTATCATTCTGATTCAAATTGTATACTAGAATGAGTGAAATATGGTACATTTATAATGAGCACAGACGGATTGGGGATCAGATTATGTAATGTGCAATGAACAAGCTTCCGCGGGCACATGGTGTAGTTGGTTATCACGCCCGCTTAGCATTCTGCTTCATGCGGGCGGTGCCCGGTTCAATTCCGGGTGTGTCCATTGATGACGGCATTCGTTTTTGACCAAAAAAAGAGAGGAAAGAATTTTTTGAATGAGATCCAGCGTTTCATGAATTTAATTGGTTCTCACGAAACTTTTATTCTGGCAGGTAACATAGCACTTTCCCCAAGTCCTAGCATAGTCTAGAAGCCTCCTTACTCTTATTGATTAATCCCGGCGTATAGAGCGCAATTTGGCAATCTCGAGCCTCATTCTGCATCATTGAAGGCTGATGTTAGAATTTCTATTGCCACTTACGAGGTTCCTCAATACAAGAAAACACTACATTGGGCACATGGTGTAGTTGGTTATCACGCCCGCTTAGCAATTCGCTTTCTGCGGGCGGTGCCCGGTTCAATTCCGGGTGTGTCCATTGTGTGGGACCATTGTTTTCGTTTTGGAAATTATGACATACAATACTAAATGGGGTTGATGTAACGTGTTTTGATTTTTGAAGACGTGTCGAGAGTTGTTTAAATAATCTACCTCCATGATACCACGAACGACGAAGCGGGGGCCGTCGATACCCCTCGATTCAATAGCAGCCAGCTCGTCCGCAGCGCACCGATATCAGACTGCAAGGAGTCCCTCGCCGCCTGCATCTGCTTACTTTTCTTCTGCCGGCACCGATGCACGACTACGCCCCAACCCTGATGCAGAAGCCCACTTTGCCTGGAGTACAACCCTCCGCAGACATCCCTCTGAAGCTGCAGCACTTGCCTCTCCCACACATATCGCACACGCCGTCAACGCCGAGGCACAAACCCTCTGGTCCAGCCTCGTTGCGTCTGTCTCTGGCCAGCATGGTTACGAGCCCGTACCCATCGACAATCGACGCGTTACACCGCCCCCACGGGCAGATACACCAACCATAACTGCTTCTGCTCAGTTTGCTCATACCTCTGTTCAAGTCCGTACCGTACAACTCATCCATCCATTATCATGAAGCTCATATCTCTTTCTCAAGGATACCATTGCCCATTTCCGGACATCTGCGGAACACGGCCTTTTGCAACGGGATATCCCAAATCTCCAGGCTACACACGGGTACAACGAGTTCTCAGTATCCACGCCGGAACCTCTCTTTTTGAAATTCGCAAAGACTATCTATGAGAGCCCCTTAATCCTCCTGCTGTGTGGAAGCGCGTCTGTCAGCGCCATCATGGGTAATATAGATGATGCAATTAGCATCACCGTAGCTGTTCTGATCGTATTAACGGGTGCGTAACCAGCCCCCATTCATCACCTCCTCATCCTTACCACCAACAGTCGGATTCATACAAGAAAGACGCTCCGAAAAATCGCT
This sequence comes from Termitomyces titanicus, assembly GCA_017657335.1. Lineage (NCBI taxonomy): Eukaryota > Fungi > Basidiomycota > Agaricomycetes > Agaricales > Lyophyllaceae > Termitomyces > Termitomyces titanicus. The sequence continues at coordinate 19,493 of JAGGAX010025134.1, read as the reverse complement.
AGAAGCGCTAAACAAACTCGTCCCGCACTATTGTCACGTCATCCGCGAGAGCGAAACTAAACACGTCCTCGCGAACGAGCTGGTCCCAGGGGACATCGTCACGTTCTCCACGGGCGACCGTGTGCCCGCCGACATCCGTATCGTGTCGTCGATAGACCTCGAGATCGACGAGAGCAGTCTCACTGGAGAGACGGAGGGGCGCAGGAAGAGCGAGGAGACGTGCCAGTATGATATGTCCCAGGGACGCGCGGCGAGCGATCCAGTTGCGCTTGCTGATCGGACGTGTATTGCGTATATGGGGACTTTGGTTAGGAATGGTGCGTCCTCGTTCGGTTGTTCATCCACGATTTTGTTTATACCACTCACAGGACGTGGGACCGGCGTGGTTATCGCAACGGGGACTGCGACCGAGTTTGGTGTTATATTTTCCATGATGCAGGATGTCTGTATGAATCGTATGTTTTATTTTGAATGTGCCCTCATATGTGCGGTGTTTAGGTCGAGGAGAAGCGTACGCCTCTTCAGCTCAGTATGGACGAACTGGCAAAGAAACTGTCGATCATGTCGTTTGGTGTCATTGGCGTCATTTGTCTGATTGGCGTGCTACAACATCGGTCGTGGCTCGAGATGTTTACTATCGGGGGTACGTCAACCCTGCTCGATTCATGATTTTTTTCGGTTATCGGACATCGGCTTGTTAGTGTCCTTGGCTGTAGCGGCTATTCCTGAAGGTCTGCCGATTGTGACGACAGTCACTCTTGCGCTTGGTGTGTTGCGGATGGCGAAGAGGAAAGCGATTGTTAAAAAATTGCATTCTGTTGAATCGCTTGGGTCCGTGTCGGTCATTTGTTCTGATAAGACAGGTGTGTTGTAATCACTACTTCAACCGTGTATTTATACTGAACGATAATCAGGAACATTAACGAAGAATGACCAAACGGTTACGGAGGCTTACACCGTCGATGAAACTATCATCCTTGATCCCAACTCTACGACATACGCAATGCCAATATCGCCTGCACTCAGAAAAACTCTGGACATTGGTGCAATTTGCAACAACGCTTCGTTGGTTCGCAATGAAGACGGGCAGTATGTAGGACAATCAACAGATGTTGCACTTCTCAACGTTCTCGGGGTATTCGGACTTCCAGACCGACGACCCGTACGTTCCCTCCTCTCCACCCAAGCATAGCGTTTCCTCATACATTCCATACCACAGCACTTCGAACGCGTCTACGAACGCCCCTTCAACTCCGAACTCAAATACATGGCCGTATCCGGGTACCACCGTGAGTCAAGCACGAACACACCCATGATCACCAGCCCAACCCGCGAGATGTACTACATCAAAGGATCCATCGAATCTATCCTCGACCGCTGTAAATTCTACTACGTAAACGACGAATCCACACCCGCACTCGACGCGAACACGCGGCACGTTATCTTAAGCAAGGCGCAGGCGACCGCCACGCGCGGGCTCCGCGTGCTGGCTATGGCGTACGGGTTCGGTGGGATCGACGACCGCCCGCCCTCGCGCACCACGGCTACATCGCGCGGGGGGTCCCCGTCTTCCAATGGCTGTTCCCATCCGGAGAAAACGAACCTCGTGTTTGTGGGGTTCGAAGCGATGTTCGATCCGCCGCGGAAGGGCGTCGCGGATTCGATTGGGTTATTACAGAGTGGAGGGGTGCAGGTTGTGATGATTACTGGGGATTCGGAGGAGACTGCGTTGTCGATTGCGCGGAAGCTTGGGATGCGTGTGGGCCGGGGTGCTGTTGGGACGAGTTGTCTTACGGGCAAGGCGATTGATCAGATGAGTAAGACGCAGTTGATGGAGAGGGTAGGTGGTGTTAGTGTGTTTGCGAGGACGACGCCGAGGCATAAGATGGCGATTGTTGAGGCGTTTCAGGCGAGAGGGCGGGTTGTGGCTATGACGGGGGATGGAGGTGCGTCGTGCTTTCACGAGTCTCTGTCTGTCTGTCTGTTTGTGACCCTTTCTTTGTAAAGTCAACGATGCGCCTGCGTTGAAGATGGCTGATATTGGAGTGTCGATGGGGAAAAGCGGCACAGATGTCGCCAAGGAGGCTGCCGATGTCATTCTCGTCGATGACAACTTTAGCACCATTCTTCCTGCAATTGAAGAAGGCGAGTACTATGTTAGACACATGTCTTTATATGGTCTACATACTAATGAATTCCTTCTTGCTCCTCGGACACAGGCAAATCGATCTTTCATAATATCCAAAACTTCCTGTCATTTCAGCTAAGCACGGCCGCTGCCGCATTGACGCTCATTACGCTCAGTACGATGCTGGGCCTCAGCAACCCCTTAAATGCCATGCAAATCCTCTTCATCAATATTCTCATGGACGGTACGTTGCGTCATTTCTCCTTTTTCCGCGGCGACTCCTAGAGTTATTGTAGCTTACTTGCGCTCTCAGGCCCCCCCAGTCAGAGTCTCGGTGTCGACCCCGTGGATCCAGCCATTATGAGACGCCCGCCACGCAAGAAGAACGCTCCGATCATAACGAAGCGGCTCCTTTTGCGTGTTCTTTTCTCAGCTTCGATTATCGTCATCGGTACCCTCTTTGTTTACGTCTTCGCGCTGGATGACGACCATATGTCGCGTCGAGAACAGACCATGGTAAGTCATCTTCTATCTTCCCTTCTTGCTTTCTTTCTTTCATGGCGCCCCGTGATTCGCGGTGTTCATTGAATTATGTATACACACACCCGATTTCCTTCCTTTCTCCGTCACCGTTCGCTTGCGTTTCATCGATCACTCTCACCGACATGACTGGAAATACATATTGACCAAATGACGCCTAATCAGACATTCACATGCTTCGTCTTCTTGGACCTCGTCTCGGCGGTACAGAACCGCGGGCTCGGGTGCGGTCTCTTCCAGAATAAGATGCTGGTGGGCACGGTGTCGGTGTCGGCGCTGACGCAGCTCGCGCTGGTATACGTGCCATTCATGCAACGGATATTCCAGACAGCGGCGCTGAGCCCGACGGATCTGTCAGTCATTCTGTCCCTTGCGGCGTTGAGCCTCGTGTTGCATGAAGGTCGGCGTTCTTATGAACGGAAATTGAATGCGGAGGAGACATACGCGATCGTGATGGAGGAGATGGCGTAGCGTAGCGGTTGCGGGCGCACATCAACATTTGATATGTATACATATTTTTATTATACCTACCATCGAGCAGGGATTGTTCATGTGTATATATTTGTCACGGCGGAAGCGCTCCAATTACCCCGAAAATGGTGGAACATGAGTTCGTGTGTCTCTCAGGAGCCATTTTGAGGTCTGATGATTACCACGAAACCACATTCAGTGCTGCGCATGCCGCAAACACTTTCGTATTTCTGCGTGTGATAAAGGACCCGTCCGGCGTATGTATATCGGTCATTTGACAAGGTCACTCGGATGTCCGATTCGGCTCATTTTCACAAAACAAGCTGGAAATACTTTGAAACGGAGAGAATTTTTGCAGACTCAGATCACAGAACGGCGAGGGGTTAAGTACTTATCTACATATACACAGCATGAGAGGGGTGGCCGGGAATAAAAACCGCGAAGAGAACCGGCTGACCATGTGTTCCGGACACATGACCCCGTCCGTCTCCGTCTGTTTATACAAACCTAGGAGAAGTAAACTTAGTACGTGATAATATGCATTCGCATGAGGAGCCCTGTAGACGCTTCTGCATTCCAACCATCACACGCGTCTCCTCGCGGCGCGACCCAGTCTTCGGAAGCCTTCTGGACGCCCTTGACAGCCTTTGTACTGTTTTGGGTTCAGTTGGATCGGGCTTCGACCTCCTGACGAACAAAGCAACCCTTCTAAAAGAACAGATTTCGGTTAAGATAGTCCTCGGCGCAATTGGTTGCTGTGATATCCATTCCTTTGACGACAAATCAGTTCTTTTGACAGCCCTTTGTGCCGACTCCTAGAACTCACGCACGTGTAGCTTCTCAAAGACGCGGCAGACACCTTCAGCTTCCCAAGAGACGTCACTCGTAGATCAACACTAGACGTCTTTCGAAGGTGCCCCGCGTTAATAACAGTGAGCTCATATGATTTAATTAACTTGGTCTGCAAATCGAAACCGATGATCTGAAGAGGCACGTGTAGATTCTCAAAGAGGCCTAGATCAAGGCAAGAGGTCACGGTCATATTGGACAAAGGACGATTCTTGTGGCGAATATTGTACTCACTGACTGGTGGTGGGTTCCCTTGATTTCTGCCAAGGAGCTTATTTTGGCGCTTCGGACTGATCCAGGGTCCAGGGTCCACCGTTAGTCAAGTCTTTATCTCGCGGCAAAAGCTGGATATTCTGCGGACTTTTAGACCGAGCGTGCTATACTGTGGCCTAGAACCTTCGAAGTCTCGTCGTCGATGTCATCTGCAAGCAACACTGTAGCAGTCACCACCACCAACTATCGTCCGCACGATAGACCACGCGGTAAGCGCGTGGGTATGATTAGCACACCCCCATTGAACTTGAATGGTCGAACGAATGCTTCTTCTTCCCAACCACAACCATCTTCTCCCCCCGTCCCTGCCCGCTCCCCATTGCGCCCTATCGGCCGATCGATTAGCGGGAATTCTACAATGACAGAATCGACAACTCTCAAACCCCTACGGTCTCGAAGACCAACGACACCCCCGGTGCTTGACATTGGAGATTTTGCGTCCATTGTTGATGAGCCACTTCCTCTTACGTTCCAATGGCGCCATCAAAGTTTCGCGGGTGGCATGGAGGATTCACACTCAGTTGAAAACAAGAACCTGCCACTGCCACCAGAGTCGCCAATATCCATAGAAGACGAAAATAGCTCATCGTCGTCATCATCGATGGGTCCTCCGCAGACACCTTTGACCAAACGGCAACATGCTCTACATGAACTTCTTTCCTCAGAGCGAGCTTATGCCTCTGATTTGGCGTTAATACGAGATTTTCATATACCAATGGCCCTTGGTGCGTTCACCGGACCGTCAGTAATGTTCACATCATTGATAAGGAGAGTTTAGGCCAACCACCACCATTAAACGTTTCCATACCCTCATCCCCTCCCTCTCTATCATCCTCATCGTCATCACGAACCGTATCAACAGCTTCCGACTCCTCAGCTGGCCTCTTTGGCCTACCTATGACCCCTGAAGATGTCCGAATAATATTCAGTAACATTGGAGAGCTCGCGCAATTCTCCGAGTCTTTCTGTGATCTCATGGAAGGTGCTTTGGGTTCGACGTTAGATGGAGGAGAGGGCGAGGATCATGTTGGAGCCCTCTTCCTAGAAATAGTGTGTCCCCCCTTTGTGTCATATTACTGTCGACTCAGGCGGTTCCATAGATACCTGATATGGAAAATCCCTACAAGTATTATATCAACCGACATCCTACAGCACTCAACCATCTTCAATCATTGCCTTCAACTCCAGCCCTTACAGAATACATGCAACGTACACAGAGTGTCGCCTCTAACCTCTCGCATGCATGGGATATTTCTTCGCTCCTCATCAAACCCGTCCAGCGACTCCTGAAGTACTCCTTGCTTCTCGGGGCCATCATCGACGAAACACCCGATTCGCACGGAGACAAGGAAAACCTAAAGCTTGCGCGGCAAAAGATGGAAGAGGTCGCGCACAACGTTAACGAGGGACGGCGGCGTGCGGAGGTAGTCAAAGAGGTTTTGACTGCCAAAAAACGGCCCGTCAACGTCGGAGTGGCGGCTCAGGTTAACCTAACGAGGATGAAGTCTCTCTCACGGTCCAAGCCCCCTAACGGAGAGGCAGCGCAGGTCGAGCGTTTACATGCCGAATTAAAGCGCATCGACGCGTTCGCGCAACAATTCGCCAAGGGCGTGGTTGATTGGGCAAAGATGATGAACAATATGGTGCTTGCATTGCGGACGTGGGCAATTGGGTTTGGCAAGGTGATTGGGCTTTCTCCTGAATCGAAGAGCGAGGCATTTGAGGCGTTTGTGGCGGTTGTGGAGGTCCAGCTTGTCCCGCTTTGTCGTCGACTCGAGGCGGACGTTAATGAGAAACTGTTAAGGGAGATAGCACATTTGCTGACGTCGATGAATCAGCCTATCAAGCTGTTGGCATCGATGGAGGAGCAGGAACCGTTCCATTATCATCTAATGACAATGAACGTCTCTGTCAAGAACCGACCTCCCCCTTCTCTTCTCGCCGCTTCGTCGAACTACCTTGCTCTCCGTGGCCAGTTAGCTGCTGAACTCCCGACTTATCTTAACCTCCTTCATCGTGGCCTAGCACACTTTGTTGTCTGCCTCGCTCAGATTCAAACTGCATTCTGGGGTGATGTCCGTGAGCGATGGGCTGAACTCTGGGACATGCTCCGTCTCGAAGAGGAGATGAATGCTGGACATGAGGAGACGGTAGCGGTATGGCAGGCGCGTTGGGCAGACGTCAACGAGGTCACTACCTCTCTCAATATTACACGGGCGAAGAAACTGTACCAGGAACCGTTACCGAAGTACAATGCGATCGCAAACTTTGAGCCTCCGAGTCCGCCGAAGCAGAGAAACAAAGCACCCAGCGTTATCAATGCACTTGCAGCGTTGGAACCGGCACATGCTCCTCACAAGGTGGTTTCTGCACCGCAGCCACTGGCGCCTCGAGGTCGATCGCGTGGACCCAGTGTTAGTGAAGCGTCTTCATCTTCGTCAATACAGAAACCTAAAAGAAATGGGACTCTTCCGAGCTCGCCGCCACCAACTGATAAATCTGCGAGAAGGAAGGGTGATGCATTGCTAGAGTTCGTTGCGGCGTTGCCTTCACCTCAAGGCAAATCTTTCGGTCCTGAGCAGGTCGCTCCTCCACAGCATCCTTCACTACCTCGTACGAAGAGCATGCCCCTTTCCGGCCACGACCACTCCACTACGTATCATAGCTCCGTATCTCCGAGGAACGCTATTGATGAGGAGCAGCCTTTGGACGAAGACAGGGGTCGTACAACACGCGCAGCGAGCCTGCGCCGAAAATTCACGGACTCACTCCGGCCGGGAGGACACTACCGCCGACGCTCGGGGTCTAAATCCGCCCAGGCCTTCGTTGAGGACCTCGATGCACCCCCGCCGTCCTCAGCTCAACTTCAACAACGGAGCCACACGAACACGAAGCGCGACAGTTGGCTCACGAAACGCGCCAAATATGTGTGCTGCGTCCTGCATGAGTGCCGACCACCCGTTCCCGTGTCGTATTTCAGCTTCCCGTTCTTCACTCTCGTCGAGGGGGACCTCTACGAGGTGCTCCAGGAAGCCGGGCATCCGAGTATACATTCGGAGCTGCCGCTTCATATAGATGATGGTGAAGATTGTTTGTTGCTTTGTCGAAATGAGGTTGGGGATGTTGGATGGGCGTTGGCAAGTTTCTTGGCCCCATTGGAAGGGCCGCCGTTCAGTTGAGTGGTCATTTACTGTTGGGACTGATCTGTTTTTGTTGTCTTCACCATCTTCTACTTGCTTTCAACCTGCTTTGTGTCTGGATTTTGTCCTTTTGTCGTTATTTTGTGGGCTATTCCTCTATCTATCTAAATGTATATCCTCTATCTTGCTTGCGTATCTTGCCATGTACGCCATCTCTACCTAGTTCTGTATAAAACTTGTCCTACAAGTCGAACTAGTCAAACTAGATCATCCATGCAAATGAAACAACTGTCCATGATTAAATTAACGGTGTTTGGCTATTTTCTGATTATCAGGACGACATTTATTCAAGTCACAAAAAGATGAAGCCTAGCACCTCTCTGGAGATCTGAAAGTATGCACCCATAAGTCAAACTGAGACCACCCAAGATCATTTCAGAAAGCCACCCAATCTCTCTGAAAATCGCATGTGAAATGGCTCCTGTCGACGATCACTTAAATGATACCAAAATTCGATTTGGCTGGTATTCGTGCTTTCTTTATCCATTGAACATCAAACTTCCTTGACAACTTTTCGTAGACACTCGACTCCTTCCACGTCGACGCTACTGCAAAATTCCAGTTTAAGAACATCAAGAAGTAGTCCAGCTTGTTTTCGAAGCTCGAAGCATGAAGATAGACATTGCATGACATTGGTGACTGGATAGTCACCTTCAATAATGACATCCTTGTCCAGTGTCCATCCAATGACCATCAGGTGCCACAAAGCTGGAAAAGACAGACAAACTGAGGCAGCAGTCTTGTCACTCAGTCCACAATGAAGGGCTCTGAGTACAGGGTCTTGATGGCCATAAACTCGAAGAAACTCAAGGTGTTGAGGAGTGCCAAAAATCAGCCAAGAGGAGTCGTTTTGTGATGATGTGATTATCAAAGATTGTAGGTGGTCCAAACATAGCGACTGCCAGAAGAGGTCTCCGAGTTCAGTAAGGGACATTGCGGGGTCACGTACGCCAACAACAATCATGGGCTGCACCTTTAAGGATGGTATCATGGTTGCATCCTTTGACTTCGAACACTGGATAGTAGATTTTGTCAAATCAAGGACCAAAATCGGGCCTTCAACATCATTGTCAATCCTTTTGGCCAGTTTATGGGAGCAAGAAAGTAGAGGTGGTAGTAGATGTTGTTGAAAGTATATCCTGATTTTATGTGCATCCTGTGAGAAAATGAGGTGGTCAAAGAGAAGGACACAATTGAACAGGTCAGTTCTAATCGTGATCTGTTTGAGGTGCCTCAAATGTATTGGATCCATAGTTTGTGGTAGGGTAAAGTTACCCAAACTGGTGGAGGGGTTGATATCCATCATCACAAGGGTCTCGAGAAGAGATGTTTGCTGAAGTATAACCAGAAGCTCAGCCATCGAAGGACAAAGACTTTCACAGTGTAATACTCTCAGAGACCGGAAGTTCCTGAAATCTAAAAGCTCGGAACTCCATGGTATCCTACACCCAGATAATATAAGACGTTGCAGTCGTGGCGACGATGGGACGATCTCTTTCGAAGATTCCGGTAAAAGGTCTATTTCCAGGTGTTCTAGCAGGGGGGCAGGCATATCTAGTAATCCGAGGAATTCATTGACCCTTTTCTCAACGGTCGCAACAGGTTCACGTGGTGAGTGAGGCTCCGATCGTACGTCAAGCGTGAAATTTTTGATGCGTGCCATATGAGAATGGAGAAGTTCGATCGATTGTGAACACACGCGCTATCGCTTGGCATCAGAGAGAATATGATCCCAATATACAATTGTCAAAGGTGCCGTCTTTGAAATTTGAGCGACGAACCATTTCCATGGCCCATAGTGGGTGGCTCGTGGGGATATCTGACCACAAACTGGGGGTGGCCAATGCCACTTTGCGCCAATGGGAGCAGACATGGGACACAGAGGGTATCCAGATTATATGCCTCTTTCTGTTATACCAATGATCCCTACGCTCGCGTTGTCGGGCCTTGAAATGAGACGCCGGCTTCTCACTGCGCCGTGCCACTTCATTGAAGATGTAACCCAGAATTTCGAGAGGGATTTGGCAAGTAACGGTGAGTGAATTGCGGTGTTCAAGGTAGTAGCAGATGATTTCCCGGTGTTCCCTGATTTTTCTTTGGATGTATGCATCGACTGTGTCTCTGCTCGCAGCAGTCGGAAACGGACCTTCAGCCTGGGGATCCGAAAACTGGAAGGAATCTGAATTTGCTGCAACATATCCTAGGGTCTCAGCGTTGTGTAGAAGGTCATTGAACGCATCCTACCTTGCATGTCTCGAAATTCACAGCAAGGAGCCGTGTCCATAAAAGTAAGAATGGTGAAATTCAAAACTCCGATTTATTATGACAACTTCTACTTTGAGTAACTATCACACTCTATAGGGTTAGGGTTAGTACCATGAAAAATCATAAAAACACGCGCCTGCCCAGCCAGAGTGGCCGGAGCAGGACAGGAAAATATTGAGACGGTGCATGAGCCGAAGCCCATACAAGCCGCAGCCACTCCCTGTATGGACAGGGTCGCCGTGCTATGGAGAGTTTCCACGGCCCACAAACCCATGTTCATGAAGGAGCTTGTGCCATCAAGGTAAGTATGAGGTGTTAAGGTGTTGGGCCCAGGCTTATATAGTGTGAGAGAACGCGCACGGACCATGTACGCATCACACGTTCACCAAATATTGCTACATTGTTACATTTACGATATCTACCTACGCTATAACTTATAGCTAAGGACATATAGAATACGCCTCTTGAAGCATGGTAATCCAATTCATTGAGTTCCGAGTCAATTGCGTTAGCACTCACATTTTGTGTTAGCGACTGGGTAACATGAATGAATAACATTTACATGACCTTGATATGACCGCTTCTTTTGCTTGTTACATCCACACTTATTGAATCTTGCTGCTCGCCTTCAACGCCACCTGCTTTTCTCAATAGGCTCACGGAAAGTTTTCACGTCCCACTTCGGCCTATATGCGGACGGAATGTTGTTCTCACCTTCCATCTAAACTTTCTGCATGATCTTACTGCCAGTGACGAATCAACTGGTCAACACCTTGATACTTGATCGATTGATCACTCAACACTAACTCGCGCACTCTCGCTGTATGATCCTGATTCCTTCACACCTCACAATCACACATAAAATCTTGCCGAAATAACAACGACTAGTCTCGCATCAACATCTTCCCACCCACACATCTCACTGATTGGAGATCCAATGTATCTTCGCGATGAGACGGATGGTCGAGGTGCCCTCCAGCATTCTTGTCGATGTCATAAATGGAATGCTGCTGTTTCTGTCATTAAAGAAGTTCAACGGGTAGCATCGTACACGACAGAGATCCTTGGTACTCACTCTTGGGAGTCTACGCGAGATCTGTGTATCGATTGGATTTCACTCCAATCCGAGACGTGTGGCCAGAAAATCCTCATTTATTTTCCATATCGAGAAGGAAGAGCATCCGTCCATGGGTACGGTACATCCGGCGACGAGTGATTGGATTGAGGGGTAGCGAGTAAGTACTGCAATTTGAATTATCTCGTACATCTTGGTCTTTCTTATCCTCTTCTTGACCCGTTTTGCACTCATTGTCATCGTAGCTTTGCAAAGAATCTCGGAGCGATCGGGGCTCTATCTTCGGCCTAAGGCGTCGAAAAGGTCGGCCAGTATCCTGTATCTGCGGAAGCCGACATGTTCCGAGGCCAGGCTAGGAGGTCTGCTTAAAGACAATACAACACAACTATTATAAGAGCCAACAAACTTTAACCAAGCACCTGCTAAAAGTAAGTTCAATCCATAATATATGTTTCTATTCTTGATTAACATACGTTCGAGATGTGTTCTGTAATTAGCACGCCATGTAAGCGCCCTTCGACGATACGATGAGTCTCTACACCATATCTACGACATCTTTTCGCAAGTTCCACTGTCGGTGGAAGCCTTACGGAGAGTAAGTTAGTAAAATGATTGCTCCTCCGATTTCATCAAGTCGGATTTCGTTCTTGGGCACATTCGCAATAGAGTAAACGTACGTCTCTTGGTCCAGAACTTTTTCCTCGTGTCATTGGCGACGGTCTAACTCGAGTATTCGAGGCCAAAACCAAGTTCCTGATCCTCGTCAAGGTTGATGAAAACACGGATCTGGAGCACGTCGCCACCCGAGCACATAAGTGTCCATAGATACTACTTATAAAAGGTTATATTGAGATTCGCAGACCAAGCGTCTGAAGCATTCCATCTGTAAGTACTACTCGTGTCACGTAGCTGGCCAATTAATATTCACTATTCAATATTGATCAATATCATGATCATCAATTGAAAATTTCCCTTCCATTGAGCCTATCCCTGCCTCGTGTTCATCTACACAGCACTGGGTCACAGCACATTTTAGTTCAATTGAGTACCTCAAGTTCGAACGTTCTTTTGACACCTCAAAACTTCAAAGTTCCAACGATCATCTCTCGACTCGTTTCTTGTCCTTCAAGCTTCAAGTTGTGAACTTTGGCAGACACATTCTTCACTGGCAGCTTGGGTCTCGTCCTCTTCAGTCGTTTCAATCTAGGGCTCGAGCCTTGCAAATCTAATGCTAATACCGTCGCACCAGGAGTACTTACGTTCTATTCCTTCTAGAAACTATCTGATTGACCTGGCATTGTAGCCTTCGCACGCTCCTTGAGCGCCTTAGGTTGATACTACGGGACACTGAACTTTATAAGCGCCTGGCAAGATGTGAACCAGTGAATGCCCAGAAGGTTCTTGACTCTTTTCAACAAGTACGATCAGGCACAACTCCGAGTCTACCTTTTTATACTCACATGTTGCTGTCAGCTACTCGATACCCCTGAACTTGAATTAGACTCAAACCTTCGCAGGGACATTATTGTAGCGTTGCAGAGACTTTCGGCAAGATCGGGCCTTTACCCAGCGTGCTACGAGTTGCAAGGTATCGAACAGATCAGCGAATATCCCATCACCGCAGGTAGCTTTGCCGACATATATAAGGGCACTTTCCAAAACCAAGTGGTTTGCTTGAAAACAATTCGACTCTATGAGAGTAGTAAGATAAACCATGTGCTGAAAGTCAGTTCAAGCTTCAAATTCTGTCATCGATCTTTGATCTTTCTTCTCTCTTTTATCAGAAAATGTCAAAAGAAGCAGTGCTCTGGAGTCAGCTGTCACATCCAAACGTCCTGACAATATATGGTCTATTCCGCTTCCGGGGACGAATTGCAATAGTGTCAAAGTGGATGGAGAACGGAGACATCCACGCTTATTTGAAAATTCATCCTGAGACTCCACGGCGGAGACTAGTGCGTCTATGCCAATCTTACACGTCGTTACCCAATTCTTATCAGACACAGGTAGCTGATGTTGGCAATGGCCTTATGTATTTGCATGGACTTGGTATAGTTCACGGTGACCTGAAGGGCGTAAGTCTCTAACCGTCTCCATAGCTGACTACAGCTAACATGGTTATAGGCCAATATCCTCGTTGATAGAGCAGGTCGAGCGCTTCTGGCGGATTTTGGTATCTCGTCGGTGTCCGATCCTGATATAATCGCGTGGACATCGCAAACGAAAGGTATTTCCAAAGGTGGATCGGTCAGATGGCAAGCCCCCGAGTTGTTCTTCGTGGGGAAGAGCGACGAAGACGAGCCTGAGGTACCAAACAATACGAAGGAAAGCGATGTATATGCGTGGGGATGTGTTGCCCTTGAGGTATACTTCTCTCTATTAAATCATGAAAATTCAATCTTCAATTTCTCAAGATTTTCACGGGCAAGGTTCCCTTTGCATACATCCCCAATGATTTCAATGTCATGTTGCAAGTCCAATCCGGCGCCCGTCCTAAGCGTCCACCGACTTCGGACCCGTCTTGGACAGTTGGTAAATTGACGGAAGAGATCTGGTCGTGCATGGAACACTGTTGGAACAAGGAGCCTTCTCAACGACCATCGGCTGCAGCGATCATTAGATTGTTGACCCCTCTTGTCCCTGCTTCTGAGGATATTCAATCGGGTTCGAATACTTACAGACCTTCGGCGGTCCATTTTCGTCGGCAGATGAGCAGATCATTCGAGATGATTACCATTGAAGAGCTAGATAATGTCTTGAAGGTCATGCGGGACGTCAAGGATGTGCGGTTCGGGGAGGTAGCCGAAGAACTCGTGATGACCGCGAAAAAGCAACTTGCAAACCCCGTGAACGCCAGTGTGGCGAAGCAGGCCAACCTGACGAAAATAAAAGAGCGATCACAGCACCAGCTTGTTGACGAAGAGGCAGCGCAGGTCGAGCGTCTACATACCGAATTGAAGCGCATCGAAGCGTTCGCGCAACAGTTCGCCAAGGGCGTGGTCGATTGGGCGAAGATGATGAACAATATGATGCTTGCATTGCGGACGTGGGCGATTGGGTTTGGGAAGGTGATTGGGCTTCCTTCTGACTCGAAGAGCGAGACATTTGAGGCGTTTGTGGCGGTTGTGGAGGTTCAGCTTGTCCCGCTTTGTCGTCGGCTCGAGGTGGACGTTAATGATAAACTGTTAAGGGAGATGGCATATTTGCTGACGACGATGAATCAGCCCATCAAGCTGTTGGCATCGATGAAGGAGCAGGAACCGTTCCATTACCAGCTACTGACAAAGAATGTGTCCTCCCAAAAGCGACCTCCCGCCTCTCTCCTCGCTGCCTCGTCGAAATACCTTGCCCTCCGTGGACAGCTCGCTGCTGAACTCCCGGTTTATCTTAACCTCCTCCATCGTGGCCTGGTACACCTTGTTTTACGCCTCGCTCAGATTCAATCTCTATTTTGGGGTAATGTCCGTAAGCGATGGGCTGAGCTTTGGGACATGCTCCGTGTCGAAGAGGAGACGATCGCGGGGCACGAGGAGACGATGGCGATATGGCAGGCGCGCTGGGCGGAGGTCAACGAGGTCACTGCATCCCTCAATATTACACAGGCGAACAAGCTGTACCAGGAACCATTGCCGAAGTACGATGCGTTCACGAACCTTGAGCCTCAGACTCCGCCGAAGCAGAGAAACAGGGCGCTGAGCCATGGTAAGGTGGTTGTTTCTGCACCGCAGCCACTGGCACCCCGGGTATACCGTGGATCTAATATCAGTAAAACGTCGTCGTCTTCATCAATACAGAAGTTCAAAGAGATGAAAATGTTCCAAGCTCACCGTCACTAACTACGACACCTACGAGAAGGAAGTTCATTGATATCATTGCGGCGTTGTCTTTAACCACAAGGCAAATATTTCGATTCTGAGTAGCCCACGACAGCACAGTCTCACAAAAGGTCGTTCAGCAAGGCCTGGTAACACAGGACCTGCCGGCGTTTGGTCTTGGATCCCATGAACGATGCGTTTCTGTACACGAGAACACGAGAAACACGGTCGGCGATGAGCAGCGCCCACAAAAATACACGATCTGTCACACTTATCACACGGCAAGATGCGGCAGAGGTTCAAATTACGCGCAATGAAATGCAAATGCGGCCGCGGCGAAATGCATAACGTCCCGTCCCTATTGAAGCAAAGTCTCACATCAATTCGAAGCTTCTGTTGTTTTTGTCGTGATTGGGTGGGATGGATGGGCGTTGGCGAGTTTCTTGACCCATTTGGAGTCGAGTAGACTCAGAGTACTTGAGTGGTCATTTACTGTTGGTTTTTTTCGTTGGAGTCTGCGTTCTTCGACTTGCTTGCAACCTGTTGTGTTTGGATTCTGTCCTTCTTTCGCGCATACTGGTCGGACTTGGGAAGGATCTTTGAATACTTACTCAATGTAGTTGTTTGACGTTTTCTTTCGCGTCAAGTCCAACTTCGTTGGCAGTCAAGAGACCGATAGGACTGAGTAATAGTTCACATAATGAATAACGTTTACAGGATCATTTCTTTTTGCTTGTCTCGTTGCAAACATAGTTACTGGATTTTGCTGCTTGCCCTGAACGCCGCCTGCTTCTCAATAGGCTCATCGAAAATGTTCACATCCCACTTCAGCTTATATGTGAACGGAATGTTGAACCTATAGCATCGTACCGAGATCAGATCTCCTTCTTAAGACAGGCAAGCTCGAGCAAAAGCGCCAACGCACCTAGTATAATTGTTATGTCCGACTGAACTAATCTTTTCGTAGTCCTCCTTGCTCAGTTCAACCTGCTTGAAGTTCGAGATGATACGTTCCTCCTGGACGCTCTTGGGGATAACTGAGCACCCGCGATACGCGCCCCACGCCACAAGAACCTGCGCCGGCGTTGCCTTGAGCTTCTTCGCAACCTCCAACACGACGGAATTCTCTGTAAGCTTGGGCACGCCGATCACTGGTGGTACACATCAGGTCATGCGCATATAACTTCGAGAAGGGACATGAAGAGGCTTACAGTTGTTACCAAGTGGGCTGTATGCGGTCATGTGGATGTTCTTTTCCTTGCAATACGCCACAAGCTCATCTTGAGGAAGAAGGGGATGCGCTTCAACTTGATTTGCTACCTATAGTTAATACTCTTGTAGGTCAACAAAAAGGGTTATTCAGAAGAAATCGACATACGGGAACTACACCTGTGGCACTGATGATGCCTTTGAGCTGTTCGACGGTAAAGTTGGATACGCCGATCGCGCGAACCTCACGAACGACGCGTCACGTTAGCGTATCAAGATGTAGAAGGATGATGTTGTACTTTGGATTTCGGGAGAGCAATCATAGCTTTCCAGGTCTCTACGAGGGTCGTCTGCGTGTCGATAGCTAATTCTCCCACCTTAGTAGCGTGGGGCGGGTTAAGGCCATTGCCAGGAGGGAACGCGATTGGCCAGTGAATAACTATTAATACCCTCGTTCAGTCTCACGCGACAACAAAAACAGACCACAAATCAGAACGCACGGTACAAATCAAGATACTCAATCCCAAGCTGCTTGAGCGTCTCATCGAGCTCCCTCTCGACTTGATCAGGCTGGTGTGATGAGTTCCACAATTTTGAGGTGATGAAAAGATCTTCGCGCTTCACGACCGATGGAATAACCTTCTTCAACGCAGCACCAACCTCGTCTTGATTCTCATAGATCATCGCAAGATCAAGGTGGCGATACCCGTTCCTGACGGCAATCTCAACCTAGTATCGTTGTCATCAGATTCAGAGGATACAACTCAAGAATAAAATGATGTACGGCGTTCTCGACCTCTTTGGGCGCGGAGAGCCATGTTCCCAAGCCGATCTGGGGGATCTGGGCGCCGTTGGAGAGGGTAATATGCTTTCTGAAGGACATGGTGGTTGTGGAATGGATGTAGAATGGTTCGATTTGAGACGATCTTCGTCCTTATATGCTTCGAACCTTCGCGGTCCGAAGTTGCGGTCCGGTCCGGCACTTGCCCCACAGAGTCCAGTGCCTTCGTACCAGTCATACTGTCATCTTCTTGCAGAGAAATCGCCCGCAGAATTATTTTGCAACATTGTGAACGTAGAGCGCGCGAAGTTATATCGAACTTGCAACAAGAAGGTATAATCAGTGGCTGTGCAACAACCTTCCAAAATAAACTTTTGTTGCTTTAAATGATTTCTCTAACCTATGTACTTATGGTATGAGATTGCTCACTGTCACTTTTAGCCATTTCAAAGGCTGATTGAATCTCTGCCGCTACCCCAGACTCCAGAACGGCACGCTTGACAGTCCGTGTGCTCATAACATGGTCCACCTATATCCCAGTCATTTTTCCAATCCGCTGAATTGCTGCACCAACTTCGGCCTCTGCAGTTCCGACTGATACAAGGTACTGTGCAATCTTGTGGGCTTGCCATGTGTATACGCCTCTTCTCATAAGGCTGAATCTGCTTCGTTGATGTTGAGCCTTGGTAGCCACTTTCAGAGCCTTTCTAAGTCTCTTTTCCTGTTGACAAATACCGCTTTTCTCATGCAGAAGCTTCTGTCATTGGATGACAAGAGATTGGACCTTTAGTGAGAAGGTATTGAGGATTTCTGCCAATGTTCTTTCAATCTTCTCTTTCTCCTTCTGTAGCCTCTCCACATCAATCCTGAATAGGGATGTTCCGGCCCAGCTTGGCTCAAAAGCCCTGGCTTTGGCCTGGCTTGGGGCCTTGGCTCAACCAAACTCTGGGCCAAGCCTAAGCCCCCAATGGCGGCCTGGCTCTGGCTTGGCTGGGCTCAGGCCATGGCTTTTAGCAGAATAAAATCAATATATTTTTACTATTAGTCGGAATCAAGATCAACCTCTATGTCAAAACCATCGTTGTCATCTGAAAGTACTTTGTCCCAGCCCTCCTCATTTTCCAACCCTTTCCCACTATCATTTTCTTTGCTCTCAAGCTTCTCCAGCTCAATCTCATTGAGCAACGTAGGTCCAGATTCTCGGAAAAGAAGATCATGACGTGCAGCACATTTCAAGCACTGCAATGCCTCAACTATATCTCCTTTCAATCGACTGCGGTCCTTGGTAATTGTCAATCCCCCCTGCAAAAAGGCATGCTCACTGGAAACAGATGATGCCATGATCATTAAATAGTCACAAACTAGGGATGCTCAAGCAGGATGAAAACGACAAGAATTGATTTATGGTGTGTAAATAACAGTTAGGATTAGCCTATATAATATAAAAACTTACCCCCTGCCACTCAACTGCTGTCCAGCCTGTTGGCACTTGTTCTTTTGTGTTGATGTATTCATTAAAGTATCACAACCAAGGTTGGTTCAGATCCTTGGAAGGGCCTAGGGTAGGATCTGAGACTTCTTCATCTTCTTCTTCATCACTGAGTTCATGTAACAAGACACTCAATCCCCTCAAAGGCGATTTTGGCTCCTTGTATTTGGCAGAGTCCTCAGCATCATTAAAATGGCAAAAATGTTCCTGAAACTTTGTAGAATGAGGATGGTGTTCATAGATAATGAAGCAAACAACGTACCACCTCCTCAACACATTTCAAAACATCTGCTTGGAGTTCCTTTGGCCAATTCTTTGCAAAGTATGATAATTTCTCACATGGGTCAAGAACTGAGAATGATCTATAAGAGCAATAGATTTATGAAAGGAGCTATATGTACTCTAGTCATAATATATGCAGGCAAGTTTGTTGTCTTCTCATAATAATCATCGATTTTTTGACATGCTGCTTGCAATGCCAACAAAAAGTCTGCATATTTTGCACAAGTGGCACATGATGACCATGCTTTATAAAGGGCCTCAAGTGTGGGAATAGCAAGATGAAGAGTTGGAACTTGATCTGATGAAAAGGCTTGTTGTGCATTGTCTGTATGCTGTAATCTTGTAAGGTAACACAACTGACAAGCCAAAAAAGAAGATACCATGAGTAGGTCTGTGAAGAGTGAACCTGCTTCCATTCCTTCTTGGTCAGCTTCAGCACCCATATCTTGTCACGCTTTGAAGTATCAGTTTCTTCCCAACATAATTCATCAACAAAGATATCAACGTGCTATAGTAGATTAATAAAAATAATAGAAATGAACATTAAATACTTACTGTGCAATTTTGATCAGCCCTGTCAAGCATTTGAAAGGTGGAGGACCATTGAACTTTCATGTCAAGATGAGTTGAAGGGGGTGCACAACACCAGCCTTTATTTGAATAGTCCTCCAGATTTCCTTTCTTTTTGAAGATGATTGTTCCTAGTAAAAATCAGTCATTGACTCTAAAATAATCATGAGTCGGATAGAAGTTATACCTTGACTGTAATGACATGGACCAATCCAATTTCATCTCAAGATGTTGGAACATGAGCCTCAGAATTTTTTGGATTGAAATGTGGAGTCTTGCTATATGTCAATATGAGACATTGCATAGCCAAATTTATGATGTGCGCAAGGCAACTTAAATACCTTTAACCATAATAAAAAGTACCACATCAGTGAGGACTTACTTGATTTTTTGCTTTTTCCATTGAAAATCCTTTCCAAATGTGTCCTTGAAATGTTGAGCAAATTCTTGTATCATTGTAGAATTATTTGATGCATTGTCACATGTTATGTGTCCAATCTAAGGAATAGGTGTAAGTATAAATTGCTCTTCAACATGTCATTAAAG
>JAGGAX010025133.1:0-22286 GCA_017657335.1 Termitomyces titanicus | reverse complement strand
CTTTGGCTTGCTTGAGCCTGTCTCCTTGCCCCTTCTGGTCTCTTCTTCACCGATTTGTTTCTAGCCCCTGCTTGCTCTCTATGACCACTCCTGTGCCTCCAGCTCCTCCTTCTGTGGTTTCTGACACAGAGAACAAAGCCTGAAACTGCCTGATTGCTCTAGAGACTCAAGTGCAGACTACTCAAGCCTCCCTCACCCTCCATGCAACCGAACTTGCTGAACTCCACCAAACCACCACCACCATCTCCAACTCCCTTCAGATGCTCTTAGAGCGCCTCCCTTCAGCTTTGGCTACACCCTCCACTCCCCCTACACTGTCAGGACCCAACGCTGCTGCTCTATCTGCTGCCACTTCTGTGGTACGCTCCAAAATTCCACACCCAGCACTGCCAGATGCATACGACAGCAACTACGCTGCAGAGGAGCATTTCCTTCAGTCCTGCATCACCTACATCCATCTCAGTGGCGATGCATTTGACTCTGAGGCATTGAAGATAGCCTGGGTCTTGTCTCACATGAAGACTGACTGAGCCTCCACTACTGCTGGTTGTTCAGGCTGTTCAGTATAACAACACACTTGAAAAGGTCTTTGTCAAGTCTCTGAATAGCAAAAATGTGATTGACAATATTGCAGATGTGTTTTGCCATCTCTATCAAGGGTTCACTAGGGGAGCACTGAATTTGCAAGACCTCCTGGATCAATGTCACCATTTGCATGGGTCCCTTGCCTTCTGCTCACGTCTTCACTTGAGTGTACATATCAGCCGCAGTGGAGACATCATCCAGACCCTTGTATTCAGGTTCATCCAATGCAGTGAAGATAACTGCACATGTGAGATTGTCATTCACAATCCAGTTCTGATAAGAGACAGAATCAGTGCCAGCATCAGGTGCGGGGATCTGCAGGGAGAATTTGTAGAACTTCAAGCCAAGAAGCGAGAGGTGAATTTTGAGGGCTTTGGACCACTTTGCAAAGTTGGCAGTGGGGAAGTTTCAGTTGAACTTTTTGTGCTTCCAGTTAGCTCCACAAATGGAGATGGCATGGATAGAGGGTGTTACAGTGTTAGTAGGGGTAGAAGACATCTTGGACTTGACAGTCATAGGTTTTTTGGTGGAGGATATTTGTGTTATTGTTGAAAACAATAGAATCTGATTTCCAAATCAGGATGTGATAGGCAAGTTCCTCAACAAGGGGAGCAACAATTTGGGGCAAATCCAAATGGAGCAGCACGACACAATCAGTGTCACAGACAAAGAGTAAGAGGGTTCCCAACAAGCAGGTGTAGCCTACTCAGAAAAAGCTCATAACCTGATGGAATCCCAACTGGCAATGACAGACAATAGGAGGTGTGACTGACACCTAGACACAATACATGAGTACAATGATCTCAGACATGTATAAATGAGACTATATTGTATGTACCTAGACACAATACATGAGTACAATGATCTAGGTATGGATAGATTAGTATAGGTAGCTTGTACAGTAGGTCTGTAACATACCCCAGACACATATAAACGAGACTGGGGAACTTGGATAATGTATGGTGATATATATATAGTGTTTCCAACAAAGGGGATCAGTGGCCAGTCATGTTCCTGATGATCATGTTTTTTGACACTCATCACACCTGCGACGGTCCAACATATGATATAGAGGATATATCTTGGGAACTACAGGAGAATGTTCATGCACCTAACCTCATCCAACAATTCTACCAGCAACATGCCATGAGCAGTCCAAGGCATCTACCTGATCTCACTGGCCAACAGAGCAATTTGGAACTTCTTCTATCCTGCACGTCAAGATGCTGCACTTTAGAGGGGGGGTGATGTCAAGGGACTTCCATTTTGGGCACTGATTGCTTGGTCAATGACCAGTCAGCCCACCATTGACTAAGCTGTGATCCCATCACTGGGTCTGTGTAAGTCAGCCATACAAGGGAGGCTTAGTGGGTATTATGGATAAAAAAAGTCCATTGTGTCCCACACTGTCTTTCAGATAAAAAAATCCGGAATTTGTGTGTAAATGCATTCCTTCCTTGGTGTGGTTGTCCTTTGAGAACTGGCACCAAGCTATAGCACCACCAAAAAAGAAAAAAAAAAAAAGAGAGAGTCGAGGATCACTCTGTGAAAGTGCAACAACGATGCTATCATCTCTCAAAGTCTTGAGATGTACACAAGATGTACAGTAATGTGCCTGGCCTCCCCCAAGGTCCACACAAGATGAGCTCAGGATTCATGAAAGGTATCAGTTGACACAGAAATGATGAAAATTGAACAGACTATATGATATACTATATGAAACTAACAGCATGCAATGCCACAAGGAAAAGCAGACCATGAGGGCTGGAACATGATCCTGGAGGATGGGGAGTTATTGCTGTATGATTCCCATTGGGTTTTACCCATTGCCTCCTGCCAAGAAGACCAGGGACTTGGCCCAGCTCCCTATGAGTTCTCCTCCCCCCTTGCCCGGCATGTGTGTATTGTGGAGGGATCTACAAGCAGATCAGGTTGTACTTATATACTAGAAATCATATTGTTGATACTTAGTACAGATTAGATAAGTAGTATATCCTGTATCCACAATGAACTGGTCGTTCCAATCGGGGACCACGTCAGTATAATATACTCCTCCTCAACCACCCAGTAAGGCCTGGGTAGGAATACAGTGGGTAAAACCGCTACCGCAGCCGTGTCAAGGATCACGGCACGGTTCCAGACAGCTGATTGCCGTACTAGCAGTTACCTCAGACAAGGGGACATAAAGTATAAGACAATTGAACCTCCGACGACTACTATGGATAGGTATCGCATGCAACACCATAGGATATGTTGTCTGTCATTTCGTTACCTATTTACTTTTCCAAGTACTAGTTCTTACATGAGGGTCCATCCACGAACACAAGATTCATGACGACCAAACACGAACGCGCCACGCCGACATTATATGCTTTAAAAGAGACAATCGAGGATATTATTATCTATCTTCGCCTCGCATGAATGCAACTAATGCACTGACAAGTTTAAGCATCAGGTACTAACAAAATTTATGTCGCTTTATCCAAGCTTTAGTCCTTCCAAGTTGTCATTCCCAGAAAAACTGGACATTCAAGGAAATTTGGATTTTATCGTGCCGCGTGCGACCTAACGCCTCGTCGTAGCTAGGCCCTAGGAGCCATTCTTTCCATGAGAATTGCTACAATCCTTTCTCACTAGATCCTCGTAAATCTTCTTAAACTTCATTAGAAGTGTGGATGGGCCACCCTTCCAGCGACTCGAAAATGCATCGAGATCATGAGGCTGCCTTATGGGATCGTCGCGAAGCCAAGGACATCCTGCCTAATCTATCTGCCAAGTTCTCAAGTACTATTCACATGGGACGCATTGTTGAAAGGTGCTCAAATTTTTCGTTTTCTTTACGTGGCTGATTTGAGTACTTGTAGTTTAGATATCATTCTTGAGGAGTATGCCTTCCCTCCGTTCAGTTTACTTTTGTCCCCAGGCTGTTGTCTCAAGTTTGTTCTTTGTCTCTTTGGGCCGTGCCTGTGACTTTGAACATCCTGGCATCATCAAGATGCTCTCAAGACCGGAGAACGCTTTCACACGTTGCCTGGACCTTTTGATCTTTGCGAATCTGATATCGCTGAAAGCTCCTGACGATGCTTGCCCGTGTTCTCCCTATCAAATGAGTACCTGCTCTCATCTTCCATTATATTCCTCTGATATTGACTACATATAATACGGTGTTGAGCGCGTAATTTTTCCCGTCAGAGATTTGATTGATCTTAATGGTCTTTATGAGGTGAGTTAAGTGGTCGTTTACTGCGCTTCTGGATCGGAAACGGACGTGAAGTGGTTTGCCCCTTCTTTGTCGACCGTGCTCGATTCTCTTTCACACACACCTGTTCGGCGCGTGTCACCACACCGACGCCTTAACCTTTTTGAATGTCTTCGTTCCGCAATATCTTCATTCATCACCATCCTCTTACAATCACCTCGTTCTCTGTTCCTTTGACCTCGGGATCGCAGGTACAGGGGACCGGGTAAATGGCGTTTCCGCGCAGAATCTCAGCTCAACCTCGATCAAGTTCGCCGAGTTACTCTTCAAGTTGACCTTGCCTTGATGAAGAATCAGCGCTGTCAGCCGCCGAAACCCGCTCTGTAGGAGGGATTACTATGTCCTCCGACCTCAGGTTGAACTATACCAAGGCGAGAGTGTCCTTACCCAACTGAGTATACTTTTCAATTGATTGATACTACTTCTAACAGGCCGCGGCAGACCTGATACAATAAAAAAAAAACTAACGTTGAAGCTAGTGAAGCGACCGACGTTCAGATGAATCCTCAAGAGGTCCTTCACAAAGAGACTCTTACTTTAGGGCTATGTATATCAATCAGTTCCGTAAGTTACATACCTCATCTCATATTGGTATCATGCTCATCCTCAAGCTTATGCGAATAGTCAAATTGTCGTCAGAATCATTGAGAGCCTCCGGTAAGTCCATGTATATATGCTTATGGAGCTCTTGGAACTTTGACAGTCTCACGCCGGATCTACTGTTAATAAGCTCTTCCACCGCCTTTCCGGCGGCAAGCAGCTACAATCGTTGTTCACTTGGAATTGGATCCCTTCGTCTGGAGAACCCCTTGTTAAAGTAGTTGCTGCTGATATAGCTATGAGTACATACTTGCCATGATTCCTTCGGTTCATTTGATTCTTAGGATTTTCATGTAACAGTAAGTACAAGAGAAGTTTTCGAATTGATAGAAGTAACACAGCGCTCTTGGTTCGCGGTTGTATGCGCCCACAGGCATGTATGAGATCCATGGCCCAACGTACCTGTAGTTTTTCGTTCGAGACACGACCCTGTATGGTTCTTGATGCTGTCGAAATGCTCAGAAGTGTCAAGTGTGTATGTGTATGTGACCACATTGAAGTTGTCGAAGGACATCAGGAGGGGATGGATGACTAAGCAGGGCCGCGGTAGTGTGGCCGATAACAGCACTTTCACCATTAACCTTTTCGCCTCGTTCACGTCGCTCAATTCGCTGTCCTTATACCACGATCTCTCTAGATTATCATGGCACTTCCAAAGGTATGCCGCAGATTCCAGACAAGTGAACGCCATCGCTGACTCATCTGGTCTCGTAGCGGATCGTCAAGGTTGCATATTCGGGGAACCAACTAAGACCATGCTCATGTCTTTAAACTCTTAGGAAACTGAACGACTCGTAGCTGATCCTGCACCTGGAATCATGGCCCAGCCGCACGACGACAACCTTCGGTATTTCGATGTGACGATCGAGGGTCCCGGCGGCAGCCCTTTCGAACGTGAGCCACTCCCTTGAGATTGACGAAATGAAAGGCTAGATAAGTCTTTTCTAGGCGGTATTTTCAAATTGGAGCTGTTCTTGCCGGAGGAGTACCCCATGGCGCCACCGAAAGTGAGATTCTTGACAAAGATATATCATCCTAATATCGGTGCGTGGATTTTTGGCTGCTGGTTTTTCGGGGTTTGAAGTGGGGGGCTGAGGGTGTCCTCAGATAAACTCGGCCGTATCTGTTTGGACATCCTGAAAGGTGAATGAAGCGTAGTCGAAATCACGTTATATCCACTGACTTTCATTAGACAAGTGGTCACCTGCGCTTCAGATTCGTACGGTGCTGTTGTCGATACAGGCGCTGCTAAGCGCACCAAACCCTGATGACCCTCTCGCCACGGACGTGGCCAAGCACTACAAGGAGAATGAGAAGGACGCACAGCGGGTGAGCAGGGAGTGGACGCAGAAGTACGCGAACCTTGATTAGACTCAGACTTGGATGTCATGATATTTTTGTGAGGACTCGTACTTGTTGTCAACTAAGGTCCAATTGAAAGAAGCATTACAAAAGTATGTATGGTGGCGATTAGATGAAGATAACTTAGTATTGTCCCAGCCGAGTATTTATAGATTGGTCATCAGAAAGAGTTTTGAACCCCAGATTTGAATTCAAACTGGGGTGGCTTCTAGACTTTCCCGTCTATTTCTTTCGAACTGATGCGCCGTGAAGCATACCCATGGTTGCTCTTCGTTCTCCCCACCAATAACTACCACCTGCTTCGTGTCTTTCACTGTGTATACCCTGGTCGATCGTACTGCTCTGCTTTTTCATGAGAACTCTCATGACAGTCATCGACTCTGACGTCTCTTTTGCCCTCGTGAAAGAGGCCATTGCCCTCTACAAAACTACGGACCTCGACGTGGTCCTCAACCTCGCTTCTACTTGCCGCGTCATTCGCGAGGCTGCGCTTTCTTTGCTCTTTGCCCAAGTCCATTGGCCACATGGCAATAAACACGATGAGGATTCCGGCTTGCACTTTTTCCCAGCCACTCTATGGCCGTATTTCAAGTAAGCAGATTTCCGTCCATGACGATCACGTAGAACTTATCCCTGTACGTTCTTTGCAGACGCTTCCAATTAATTTGGCCAGAAGACTGGCCCGAGGCAACGCCGCCACGTTGGGGTGACAGATATTACTTTGGCGGTGACTATAATCCCCGCCACATTGATAAACTCGTCGCTGCACTGCCTGACATGTCCTCGCTTTCGAGCGTCTATCTTAACTGCCCATTTTACCCTCCAAACTCCCTGCTTAAGGCTCTGATCCAGTGCAGTTCCTTGAGGGACCTGTCTATCAACGAGACACCCTTGTCCATTTCTATGTCCCCTCGCGTGCCCGATGATTTCCACCTCGATAGTCTATCAATCGTGCCTGTTGCAGAGGCGGTGCGCGTGGGCGATGGACCATCCGATGCTCGGTACACCGACGGAACGTATTACGTCCGTGAGTACCGCAAGAAATATAAAAACGACGTCCTCGCCCGAGGCGCAACTAGTGCTTTCCTCTTCGAGGTTGGAAAAGCCGCCTGTCTCCGCCACGTGCAGCTATCCACGGACCTTTGCACCCTGCAGGCACTCGCAGAACACCACTGGCCTGTCCTTGACACACTTATCCTCACGGGCCATGCACCGCGGGGGAATGGGACATTATTGGATGTCCTCGCTCAGATGCCTGTCCTACATGAACTGAGGCTTCTCTTCGCGAAAGTGAAAGGCGAACTCGGGCTCCGTATTCTGCCCGAAGATGCTCCGTCCACTACCGTCAGCGACACCCTTCCGACGATCCTAGGACAGCTTAAATACCTGGCAGTGTCGAACGCGTGTAGCCTGGAAAACGTATTCCATTATACGACCGGCCTTGAGCGTTTGGCGATTTTAGCTATTATTGATCAGCCGCGTGTTCCTATTGCATTAAACCGGGCGGACATTGATAGGATATTGGATGATCTGGCGGTGGGGTACAAGATGGTGCAAAGTCGATTGAGGAGACTGAGGGTCATGATTGAGGATAAGGTCAATCCGGATTTGTGCAGTGCGATTGCGAAGCATTGCCCGAACCTTCAGGCGCTGGAGATTGAGCTTTGCGGGTACCATGATGGAAAGTCCATCGATGCTTGGGTGAGTTGTCCTTCGAAACCACCGCCCCCTTCTTCGTCTTTTTCCTTTCCCCCACAAAGTACCTGTAGCTCACGCTCGTGTTTGGCGTGCGCTATGAAGGAGTTGTTCTCAGACGCCTTTGCGCCTATGACCCTTCTCCGCGAACTCAGGATATGTATACAGTTCCCTGAGTTTGACGAAATGGATACGTATGAACCCTGGCGTGCGGCGAGGTTGGAATGTGCGAAGTTCCTTGCGGGGAGGATCCAGAGTCTGCAGAGGGTCGGGTTTGAGTATAGGAAGAGGACGGGGATGCATAAGTTTGAGGATAATTGGCTGGAGTTTGATGTGGAGAGGGATGCAGGGGCGGGGGTGGTGTCGTTAATAGAGTGTAGGCCGACCTGGTACCCGTTCCCTGAAGTTTGGATTCCGGTCCCGGCGGAGAATTAGATGTAGAGGACTCTGATGGTCAATAGGATGGTTTGTGTGTTTCTGTCCTGGTTTTTTCCTTATTGGTTCGGGCAGGGGTCGAGTCCATGACGAAGCGGCCTTTGTGGTGTTCTCTCGTGCCTCCGGTGGTGATCTCACGTTTGTTTTGCATAGACTGTATTTTTTTTGCTATTTGTACTACTATGTATACATACACATCCTTAATCGGCGGACAATTTTTGTTTTCACACTTGTAGGCACACTTTTATGGCCGCTTTTAATTCGGAATCCAATGGTCGGGTTTAGCGAGTTGGCGATAAGCTTGGTCGTACAAGACAGCCTCTGAGTTATAACGAAGGTGTGCGTGCCACTGCGATTCGAGGAGATGATCATCGTCTGCCGCAATCGGCAAGTTGGCTTTAGGTAACTATAGGGGTCGGCCTCGGTCGCAGTTACCGTATCAATTCATAAGATGACGGCATTCAAGGTTGGACTACACCATTACTTAGGATGGGACTGAAGTACTGTACAGTAGCCTTCAAGTACATGTAATAGACAATGTGGTGCAGAGCTATTTCAAAAGTGCTTGGGGGACATTATCATCAGCTGCCACAGGGCACCCCACTGCTCCCATCATGCCGTTGTGCTAGAGAACAGATTCTAATTCCAGTGCCCCTCACAGCTCGACCTCCTGATCGCTCACAGGGATATAGACCAATAACCACACTACACATGTCTATGGGGTTCTTAGATCCCTTGGGGCTTTCCCACATATCACTGCAACTATAATACATACAGAACCCACACTTCATGAGCGGGAGCGAGTAGGCCTGCCGCGTGTTTCTCCTCGCCGGATGGCTGTGCAGGAAAACCAGAATGTGTGCTTGGTTCATGTAATTTTACTTCAGACAATGACACCGATGTTATCGATGTTCTTCTGGAACTGTGTATCATCCATGTGTTAATGGAAGTCGTGAATAGGGGGAAATTCACGATCTGCATGATAAGGGTTCGGCCTGCTACGTTGATGATGGCATCTTGTCACGCCCGAGTAGGTGCCAGTGTTCAAGGAGTCCAAGTATAAGTATCTGTCCATCGGCAGCGCCAGCAACCATCATGAATGGGAATGTCTCGAACAAATTTGACAGTCAGGTGCTCCGATAGGGCCGCCACATGATATGAATGGACGAAATGGTTGAAATTTGTCATGAAAGAGAGAAAGCTGCCGCCGCAATCGCAAATGCCTGTGTCTCGGTAGCTTTTATGTGGTTTCGGAGTGATAGAAGTTTTTCCGTGGGATGAGGGAAAGACATGTTGTAGCCTTACGTCAGCGGATAATAGTACAGCCCCAAGTCACGGTCAGCGTGAGGCTGGTCCAGCGTTCAATCGCTGGTCTGCGAGCAACCACCATGTCCTCCAACTGCCCGCCCCAGCTTCACCTCGAGCTTCCTCCTAACACAACCTCCTTTAAACGCTCCTTTGACCAGTTTGGCTTTGATCTAGAGAGCCCTCTCGGCGCCTCTGACGCCGTGGGGGCCAGCACCAGCGATGGCAACGATCGAAATAAGAGGGCTAGAAGCGCAAGCAGTTTCTCAGACGACGAAAGGTCTATTGGCAGCTCGTCTTCTTCGACCTTGGCTTCGGGTTCTAGCCCTATAATTGGCGACTCCTCTACTCACGATGATTCAATGAGTTCACATAGTTCACATCTTCAAACGGCACCGCGATTGGCAGTGCCGCATCTATCACTAAATATCGGGCGCTCATCTCTAGAGCTGCCACGTCTTCCAACACCAGAGATACAGGACATTGACATGACTGATTACCCTTTGCCTGAACCTGAGGAAGCTGAAGAAGCGGATCCTGCTCCGCAACCAGGTTCTCTAGATTCGATAACGTCTACTACATCTCAGGCAGAGGAAAGCTACCGACTGTCTTTGGAGCGGTTTAATGCCTTTGACACACAAATATCTGCATTGCGAAGATCACCTTCGCCAGGCTTGCCGCGTTCACCAACGCCACCGCCCGTCCTGCCGCCGCTCGAGTTGTTAGGAGAAGAGGTTCCTATTATCACAAACAATATCTCGTTTCTTCATCCACCCGCGCAACCCTCGCCCCCTTTACCACTCTCCTTGTATAGTTACGGCCCGTCTAGGAACCAGCAGCTGGGATCTAGAACTACCAGCCGAAACGACTCATTGCTGGACGATATGAGACGGCTTCCGCATGAAATGCATACGCAACCTTCACCATTAGCTCAAAATCCGACTGCTTCACGGGGTGAGCTCGCTGTCTCTGATCTGTTGTTTTCACCTTAATATTAATTGTGTTTCAACTTTTAATTTTGACAGACCTTACGGATGACTCACGGACGGATGAAGAGTGGAATAGGATCACAGAGAATATTAGGTCGGCTAGGGGCGATGAATTGTATCGACACGGTACGCAATGGTCGTTCTGGCCTCCTGCCGCAGAAGAGGAAGTAGGTGGTGATGATAATGGGAACGAGGGTGATGAGGAGGAGGAGGAGGAGGTCCAGGAAGTGCTTGAGCAGCCCAGTAGCGGTGAAATTTGGAGCAGCCCCGTCCCACCAACACTCGGCGAGCTGCGGTCCCCCTCACCCTTATTCAACCATCTCGACAATCTTGATCCGCAGCCTCCCCCTGCACCCGTACCTGCCCCTGCATCTCTTCCAAGACGAATGGACGAAAACATGGCCCCGCCGACTTTACCACCAATAGAAGATCAGGTATTGTCTCAAGCGTGGGACGTGCCAATGGAAGAGGTGTTAGACACTGTTTGGAACCGGTTCCCGAGCGACAGGATGCCTCAGACAACACAAATACAACAATCGCAAAGGACCAGTCAGACACGGCCACCACCACCGAGAATCTCAGTCCCGAATAGTCTCCATGAACGCGAACGTACGATGGGATCTGTATCCGACATTTTGTCCGCCTCGGCATCGGCGCCGGCACATGCACATGCACATGCACATCCTTCGCCGTTCACTGGATGGCTTGACCATGAGGATCCATGGTTCTTCCGGGCCCCTGATGAAGAGCTTGGGCTGTCGAGGAACATGACTACCACGAGCACCAATGCTACAAACCTCGGCTCGAACTCCAGTTCCATTTCTTCCAACTCTAATTTTGATGAAGCTTCGGGCAGTGGTTCGACGGCGGTGAGTCCGTCGATACTCGATACATATGCTGCCTCGCGCTTGCAGGCGTTACAAGGGATTGGGACGGCGCTTGAGGGTATTGGGCAGGTGTTGAGAGAGAGCGAGTTGACGCTGGCACCGTATTTGAGGGATGGCAGTGGGAGTAATAATGTGAACACGAATACTGGTGCTGTGAGTCCTAGCACGACTAATGCGACGCTGGGAGAAGGTAGTCGCGCGAGCAGGTCGCCGTCTGTGAGGAGTACTTCGGAGGTACGACCGAGTGCGTGGAGGTCGACTTCGAATGGGAGTGGGAGCGGGGAGGGGAGTAGACAGCGAGCGAGAGACGAGGCGGTGCGCGGGAGGTTGAGTGAACCGGCTGTTACGGCGGGGTACTTGGAGCTTGGTGAGCTTTGATGTTCTTTCTCTTCTTTCCTTCCTCGTACACCTTTTCTTGTGTTTGATGTCTGACCCGTTATATATTGTATCAAGTTTCTAATTCGTCTCCGTCTAGACTGGTCAATGCCCGACGAACCTTCACAGCCTTTACCGTCTCTTCCAGACAACACGTCTATGAATGAGACAGAGACCTTTAGAAATGTGATGGCAAGAATGATGAGGCGTTTACCCTCGACGACGGAGCCCCTTGAGACATTGAGAATAAGAACGGATATGCTCGAGGCTGCTGTGCGTAATACAGAAGGACGGTGGCCTGATAGGGGTACCAATGGAGATCGGCAGATAGAGAGAAGTGGGTCCCCGCAGCCTTCGACAAGGTTGTTCGAGCCTACTGAATTATTCTCATCTCCTTGGGGTGGTGAGTGTTCTCTTTATTACTTAGGTATGTTTGAGGAAAACTAATGGTTTGGTTAGATAATGTTCATGGTAGTATCTCCACTCGACGTGATCGCGAGCTCCCGACAAATGCTTCAATGTTGTTTGATGATGGGCCTTCCACGTCGGCGTTTTCGAATGATAGCCAGTCTGCAGCATTGACGACGGATCGCCCGATCGGCTCGGGCTGGAGGACGGTTGGACCTCCTCCTGTAGTCCCTCGTGTTCGTGATCCTCCCAGTAGAAGTACGGAGAGGGAAAGAGAGATCGAACGAGAAAGATTTAGGGTGTTCGAGCGGTCGCGGATAAGGCTCCCGCGCACGAGCTCAGGTGCATCACCACTCTTTTCAGCGGGCACGTCGCTCAGCAGCCTCCGTGCACGTCCGTATGTGAGCCAAACAAGCACGCATGCCCACGGCCATTCGTACTCTCAATTACTTACGTCTTATGCGCCGCTGTCTGCGGGCGCCACTGAGAGTGCTGCTGATGCACAACGGAGAATTGCACGGCTGGGACTTATGCAGATGCAGAGACAAAGAGCCAATTCGGGAAGAATGCCGTCTGTTGACTTGCCATTCTCCTCGTCTACTTCTACGTTTGCGACGAGACCACTTCCCCCGCGACCAAGAGGCTTTGATTCCTTCCCGCCCCGTACTACCTCTCCTGATAGACATGGATTTAGGACGCGTCTCGCAGAGCATCGGGCTCGGATTGATGGGCTTCGTGAAACTGACGCAGCATCCACGACGTCTAATCTGTACAGCGCAGCGATCAACGCAGCGATGGATACATTGGATTTGTTTAATATTGCACGACCCACACGAAATACAGGTGAAACAAGTCCAGAGCGTCTTCATCCGACCTCGGGCCTTCGTTTTGTTCACCGCTCCTTCGATCGAGTTGGAGAACCCAGTTCATCTGATCCTGTGTTTTCATCTCCCTCAAGTGATCTTAGTACCAGACGCTCAAGGTTTCCGACCCGTGATGTTCTGGACCGTCCAATTCGTGAGCCTCCGGCTGAATTTTTACCTGTTCCGTCGCTCCCTTCTCCTGGCCTTGAATTTGAGTTTGTACCTCCAGCTTCCACTTCCAATGTCCCTAGGCCATCAGAGTCTCACAACGACCATCACAATTTCAATATCCGCCCTTCTCGCTCTGAAGTATCTTCTGCAGTTCCATTGAGGCGCTCCCCATCACCTATATCTCGCAGACGGCTTGAGAGTTCACCAGCGAGACGGTCGCCGCCTCCAGGTTTACCTCGAGAGCTTAATCCAGAGGCATTTGCACCTGGACCATTCAGAAACACGATTCAGTCGTTGTGGTCTGCCAGAAATAATAGGTCGAATAGTCTTCCTCGTGTCTCCCCGACTCGAGGGGCAGTTCGAGCTCAGCCTCAGACACCAGTCGCGGCGCCTTCGCTTCCGCCGCTTGCATTTGAGCAAGAGCATAGACCTTCTGCTCAACAAACCGGTCGTCCTAGTGGAGACGTATGTTATCTTATATCTAAGTTATTGTTCGAGCTGATGGCGTTCATTCTTCCTCTAGCTCTCTTCTCTGTATCGAAACGAATCTGGCGAAACTTCTACCGCTCATGTATATATATTTGATCATTGTTCCGCGTATAGCCAGCCACTCACTGCTCCTTTGTCAGCTTCGCGCCTTCCTAAATCGACATCCTTTACCTCCGCCTGATAGACCTCCAACTCCTCAAAGAGTAAATCAAATCATATTGTTTAATCAGATATGAAGCTAACTCTCGTCATAGATTGGTGATATCCTCAACCAACTTGATTCACCGGTAATTTTTTCCCGTCTTATCAAGTTTACACCTAATCCCATTCTTCCAGCTCAATGTTTTGGATCGCATTCTGACCCCCCAGAATAACACAGTACAATCAACATCAACTTCTGGTGATTTACCTTCCGATGATCGTAACATGCTCGACGCTCCTCCAGGTTGGGTTGATGGCGACAATGTCACTCTCAGGAGGCCTTCTACATCTAACTATCGACCTCCATGGAGGACTTTACATCCTCCCAGACTGCCCCCCAATCCGCCGTCGGACTTGCACAACTTCCTGGTGCGTCATCCTCGAACAGAGGTCGTCAGACGGGAGGTAAGTAGACGACCTCCCTTGCGCGGAGACGACGACGGCTTCAATCACGCCATCGAAGCCCTCAGAAATGATGGCCCAATTACTTCACGTTCTCAAGAGTTCGCGAATAGGTCACATACACCTCGAGAGGCGAGAACATGGGTGCCCACATCTCCATGGGGGATATTGGAGCAGAACCAAGCGAGTGATAATCCGAGGCAAACAAGTAATAGTAACGATTCATCGAACGGTGAACCTTCTGCGTTCCAGCGAAGGAGAAGGCATCCTCCTCTCCCAAATCCTTATTCTTTATCGATGGACCTCGACGACGACGATCTTGACATTGTGTCGTTCCCTGATCATGCACGATTATTTACAAGGCGTTTCCGCGGTAGTCCTGGCGGCGAAACACCTGCGTTCCCTCGTCGCGTATCTGCATTTATGAGATCAAATGCCATGAGGAGGGGTAGGCCTCTGGGTGATTATATCGTACGTTTAACATCCTTGGTTTCCATACTGTGATCTAACATTGATTCCATAGCGTGATGAGGATTGGAATAGTGACTACGAAAGTCTGCTTTCGCTTGCTGCCCAACTTGGAGAGGTGAAGTCGCGGTCTACACCGAACGAGGTTATCGCTAGCTTGGAGACCGGTTTGTACAAGGATTGGAAAACATCGGACAGTGATCAACGTTGTCCTATTTGTCTGGATGATGTACATTCTACTTTTCCAAGCAAACTCGCAATACGGCTGACGATCCCCTCTACTTAGTATCAACCGGATGACCCCGTTCTCAAACTCTCTGACTGTTCTCACTGGCTGCATCATGAGTGTTTACAGGTGCGTAATCCCATTCGTATGTGTGATATCTTTATTGATGAATTACTCCCTTCCACATCAGCAATGGCTCAAAGGCGCTAGCACATGTCCAGTTTGTCGCGAGACCGTCGTCGGCCCCTCCCGTAGAGCCCCTTCTGACCCCTCGAGCGAAGCTGGACCAAGCCAAAGGAGAGGTCCGAGGGATGAGTCTCGGGGTAGTGGCAGCAATGAAAATGGAGGCGCAGGCGCATCTGGTGCTGCAGGCAGCTCCAGCAATCCATCATCGATTGGCCCTCGAAGGCCTCGACGTTTCCTCTGAATGATTAATCCTTACGATCATCACCGTGCAGGATTATCGAAGCGCAACCACACCTCTCCGAAAATTGACACAATCAGAATCTGTAAATCTTCGATTAATTCTTGTCCGATTCTCTTATGTACATGATTTGCGTTTTATTATTTTTTTTGCATCCACAATTACTCATGCTTATATTTTCGTCTATCTTTGCCCATTCATGTCCGTCATATACATCCCGCATCCTTTGTACATCATGCAGTTTTGTACCCGTTCAACTATTGACAATTCTTGTAATTAATGTGATGTTTCTACTCTCGGACCGAACATCCACTCGGATCAATTGAGGAGTACGCAGTAATATGTAGGTGCGTGCGGTATTCTATTTCCTCCCGCCTTTTGTGTAATAGAAAACTTGGAAGCTCTGACTTTCACTTGACTTCCAGAGTAATTTCCATGCCAGAACAAGTGACGTAACTCAATGGGGATTGCCAAGGCTACTATTTGTGACAAAAAATATCATCTTCACATTGCGTGCTATGTCCGTCAGCTGCGCCGTTTGAAAGCGCCGCTGCAGCGCCACCCGGTTCGAATGTGGTTTTCTTGGAGGACGAACAAGATATGTTTTAGTGCAGCGAAAGTATATAGATTAAAGTGCTCATAAAATACGCCTAAGAGATATGTAGTGGATGTTACCTCAAAAAGGTAGTAAGAAATATTTATTACCAGCAGTGAGGACAATATGCGTGATTGCCTCCGACTTGTCGCAAACAGTTAATCATACTGCCTCATCGTCAACTCAAGCTCTTCGTCATCCAGACCCAAAGAAATATCACCAAACGAGGAGTCAGCATCGGGATCTGTCTCTGGCTCCAACTCCGGCTCCGGCGAAGGTTTTGGCTCAGGAGGGCGAGAATTCAAGTTCGCCTCAGTCCCTGTCATAGGGGCCGGCGCAATGTTGGCCTTTGCTTGAGGGCGGGAAGGTTGAGAAAGCAAAGGGGGTTTGAATGCTTTTTGTCGAGTTTGGAGAACGTGGGTCGTGGCAACAGGTCCGGTGTGTGCGCGCCGCATACCGAGGAGTGGCGGACGGGCTGATTGGGAGAGCAGTGGGCCTTGTGATGGTGGTGGTGGTTTAGGATTTTGGCGTGGGACGTGAGGCGGGTATGTAATTGTTTGAGAGTTTTTTGTTGGCTTTTTTTTGGGGGTGAGGAGAGGGTGGAGTTTGATTTTCGGTGCAGGTGTAGATGCAGAGATGGAGGAGGAAGCGGAGATGGAGATAGTACAGGTTGGTACTGCGGGCTTGGGTGGCCGTTTGATGGGTGGAATGAGAGGAGAGACGGGAACAGAAGTGGGAGGGGTTTCGTCCTGTAGGTCTGTGATTATGTCCATCATGGACGTATCAGGCGATTCTGGCATTGAACAGTCTGTTGATGGACCCGAGGAAGAAGATGAAGATGCAACTCGTTGGAGTGGCCTTACCACAGGCGCCGAGTTTGAACGCTGGAAGTTTGTGCCCAAAGGCATTGCTGCGGGAAGTAGACTTGCCCTTTGTTTCCCTTTCTCCCAACGGTTGACACCCTCTCGCCCATGAGTGATGGGATATGATGTCGAAGCCCTCCGGGTCTTGGATATGTCGGCAAGATGAGGAACCTTCGGCTTGCGCTTGGAAGGAGGTTTAGGATGGGCAGGGTTATAGGTTTGAGCGGCTAGTGCAAAAGCGCTCTCGTCCATTCGTTCGGAAACGTTTTGACATGCCGCTAGGATTGTCAGGCGATCTTTGCCCCAGAAAGCTCCGTCAGGAGCTGGAGGTGGATTAGAGGTAGAAACGGCCTCTGGGCCAAGTCGTGCGCGTGCATTAGAGTTCGTACGTCGAAGAGGTCGCGATTTTGGCTCGAGAAGTGAACGCGATGTTGAAGCCACTTGGTTGAAAAATCCGTTCGAAGTCGGCCACGTTGGCTCGTAGTTGATTGGACGTTTTTCTAGAGGCGCTATGAGAAGTTTTAGAAAACTAAGAGTTATATATGAATCCTAACCCGGTATCTTTGTCACCTCAGACAGAAGAGATTTTAGTGCAACGGGTTGTGAGCTCGCCCAGTCAACAGTATCCATCATTAGTGGTTTCGCGGGTGACAAAGAGGAATCGGACGGTTGAGAGTAAGAGATTGTGTCATTGTCGATGTCAAAGTACATGTCCTCGAGGCTTTGGGTCGAACTGCCAGCGAGTTGTGGTTTTATATAAAAAGGGTGGCTTTCTTTTGACATCACACCCATTGTTGAACCTATTGCTTTGTCCATGGGTGCTGAATGAGACTTGAAAGCCGATTCAATCCGAGCCGAAGTTCATAATCACAAGTACTTACCACGAAAAAGTATAACACTGTAATACTTTATGGTTGAACTAGATCTTCAACCATGCAACGGCTGACATGCACAAGCAGTCCAATAAAATCGAAGCATAAACCAGTGTAGTGGCACAAGTAGTTTACGTTTTGAAGTCTTAAGGCTGCCGGCTGTCGCTACCTGGAGTGTGAGTGAAGAAACCTTGAAGTGTGGGGATTCATCGACATCACGATATGATAAAGGTCACTTCACATGACCAGCGTCACGGCGCGCGTAGATCACATTGACGCGTTTTGGATAGGTCCACTCTGTGGTGCATTTATATCCAGCCATG
This sequence comes from Termitomyces titanicus, assembly GCA_017657335.1. Classification (NCBI taxonomy): domain Eukaryota; kingdom Fungi; phylum Basidiomycota; class Agaricomycetes; order Agaricales; family Lyophyllaceae; genus Termitomyces; species Termitomyces titanicus. The sequence goes on along the minus strand of JAGGAX010025133.1, from coordinate 4,489 downwards.
GACCTGAATCAACCCTAGACAAGAAAGTATCAGGTCTATGATGATGCATAGGGGAAAAATTCGATTGTTTAAGTCTTAAGAATAAGTGTTATCGTATGTATTGATGATGATGATGGGATCAATTAGTGAGGATCAATTCCGAGTGGTTGTTACATCATCAACCACGTATGTGTGACAAGATCTTTGCCAATGGACAAGAACTTCTCTTAAGTTTGAACTTCTGTTCGTGACGCGCTGCGGTAGGTCCTTATGCATTATGTATCAGGGTGCTGGATCGAATCCGATCGATACTATGGCCTCAGTGGCCGTGCATCATTCAACTATTCTGATAACTCTCTGTTTCCGTGACTCGGCTAGCTATATATATTTGTGGTTCAACCATCTGATGTTCTATTGAGGAGGAATACACACATGGCCACAAGCTCCAACAAGTCCCGTGGCAGCCCATCGATATACACTTTCGACTTCTAATATCAGGCGCGCAAGCGCATGACGAAAGGTTTAGCTCAAGCTCGTTGATTCTTCAAGACCTTGGTATCCACTCTCCAAGTGATCGGACGGCGGCGGGCGCCAGAACATCTCCAGATAAATTTCTCCACTTCATCTGTACCAGTTACTCTCTATGGCACGCATAATCCGCTCTTTCCCCCGCAATACGATTCTGCGTCATACTATCCCGGTGGCTACTTCGTTCATCTGCATTATACTTTTTCTGCGCTCGTTTAGCGATGAGGGACCTAAAAATTACACGCGGGTGGACGTCCTAATGCCTCATCAACCGACGGTTGTCATGACAGAATTCAAGACCAAGTGGATAGAGCGAGAGCTAATGCCCAAACTTCCGTTGCGAGAAGGAAGCGACGACCACAACAATCGTTTGTTGGGTCATCTCTCTCTTGCAAAGCATGAGTATCGCGCAGATGGACTGCTCGAGGTCAATCCGAATGGTCCTCATCCCATGTTTGAGTTGATTCGAAATGCTGAAGGGGCCTGGGACGCGAAACTCAAGAGATCCAGTAAGACTCTTGGGGAAGCAGTCAGGGAATACAAACGTCGGTACAAGCGTCCTCCACCGCGAGGTTTTGATGATTGGTATATTTCCTTCATTTTTGACACCCATCGTGCCATACTGAAGTAATCAATAAATCAAGGTGGGCGTATGTCCAAAAGCACAACGTTCAACTACCAGACGAATACGATCAAATCTACGAGGACCTCGAACCGTTCTGGGGCATGAATCCGCATGATTTGCAGCGCTTGCAGTTTGACTGGGAGGCACATTCTGATTCGTATACTTTAGGGAAGACGACAAACAGCCCCATCTCGATTGTCAACTACTCGCTTCCTGGTATGAAACCGGGTAATCATGACCTTCGGGGCGTGGGATATGAGATTATAGATCTGCTGAAAGAGGTCGAGGATAGGATACCACCATTCAGAGCGGTTTTTTCGCCGCATGATAATCCGAATTTGCATACGGATTGGGAGTTGAGGGATCAGGCAATAAAACATGCAGCTGCTGGGACATGTATGTATCTGGTTTATCTTGAGATTGATTATTGACGTGCAATTGCCAACCAGTTCTCGACATCAACGACCCGCCTCCTGTGAAGTTGAATGGCTGGATCGCCTCATGTCCCCCTACATCCCCCGCTAAAGTCAACCCTATTGACTTGGACGTCCCCGCCGCTCCCCAAAAAACAAAAACATTCATTCATTCACACCGACTTGCGATGGACCCATGTTTACATCCCTCCCTTTTACTCCTACACGGCCAATTTCTCGCACATAACAAAGGCCCCGTTCCGTACCGCTTTATGCCCCCACAGTTCTCGTATAGCCCGACAATGCTTCATCACGATATTACACCTGCTACGCCTATTAATTGGGTTGAAGATTTAGCTGATGATTGGAATCCTAAGTGGGAGGAAAGGAGGGATGAGAGGTTACAGTGGCGTGGATCGAACACGGGGATCTGGCACGCGGAGGACACGAGATGGAAGGAGGCACAGAGGGCGAGGACGGTTATGTGGGCTGGGATTGGACGTGGCCATGCGACGGTTCTGAAAGCGGAGAAGCAGGATCAGAGAGTGGGGAAGGGGGAGATGGTGAAGTGGGCGAGGTGGGCGCCGGCGATGCTGGATGTGGCGTTTGCGGGTACGCCGGGGAGTTGTGCGGAGGGCATATGTGAGGAGTTGAAGAAGGCTTTTGAGTGGAGGAGGCCGTTAGATATGATAGCTGCGGGGGATTATAAGTATGTTCTTGATGTGAGTAATGATCTTTCCTCCATCTCATATCCCCTACGTAGTCTTGATGATGCTTTCGATTTTCGTTTAGGTTGACGGACACGGGTGGTCGAGCCGCTTCAAACGCCTCATAACCTCTAACTCCCTCGTCTTCAAATCAACGATCTATCCAGAATGGTAAGACTTCCGAGTTCCAGAGATGTTTACTCTACGGATCCTCATTGCAGGTTCACCGACCGCATCGCGCCGTGGGTACACTACATCCCCGTTCAAGTCGACCTTTCCGACCTAGCAGATTCACTCACGTTTTTCCGTGGTGATCCAAACGGAGATGGAGCGCACGACGATCTGGCGAAGCAGATTGCGTTGGCAGGACGGGAGTGGAGCTTGAGGTTTTGGAGGAAGGAGGACTTGACGGCTTATATGTTTAGGTGCGTTTTGGTGTACTTGCTAGGTTGTCGAAATGGGATATTCAATGAGGAACTATGCACGCAGGCTGTTTCTGGAGTATGCTCGCGTTATGAGCACTGATAGATTGGATTTAAGTTGTATATGTTGAACCCATTTGAGAGCAAGGATATTGCTGGGTAACAAATTACTGGTGAGACGGTTCTGTTGGACACAAAGTACTACTATGTAGTTAGCTACTGAAGTATGATAATGAGATAGGTACACACCTCAGTCGGTGTATAAGTCAACGACTGAGGGTGCCCCGATTCCGATCCGACTTCTTTTATTCCGGCTGTATAGTTTATGGTATGTTTTCCCTGCTGAGGCGGCGGCACTAATCACGTGGTGACGCGCTCCGCGATCCCTCTCCAACACTCCCCCGGACTCGCGGTACGCGTCAATCCTCGAACAGTCGCAGTGCTGCACAGAGTTTTTGGTGCTGTGGCCGCGCCAACGGCTTTGTGAATAAGTCGGCTAGATTATCTGCGCTCGGGACATATTCGATCTCGATCCTTCCGTTCTCGACAGCGTCTCGAATGAAATGGTGCCTAACGTCAATGTGCTTGATGCGGTTATGATTTCGCTTGTTCTCCGCGATGGATATCGATCCGTTGTTATCCCCACGCAGATTGGCCGGTTATGGTACTCCCATCCCTATCTCTGACAACGCCGAGTACATCCACTGAATCTGCTCACCTGCTCTCCCCAACGCGATATACTCTGCCTCGGTGGTCGACGTCGACACGGTATCTTGGAATTTAGAGCTCCAGCACGTCGGTCCACCTGCCTGAATGTACACTCCCCCTGACACTGATTTCCGTGTGTCGATATCCGCCGCGAAATCTGAGTCGTAATACCCGCACGGGACGTAGTCTGTGTACACTGTATTCCAAGCCGCCGTATCGTAGCTTGTAGTGAAGCGTGGCTTTGATGTACCGCATTAGGTGCGTAATTGCGAGCCAGTGAGCCTTTCCCGGATTTGACATGAATTGGCTTAGTGAGGTCACCGCAAATGCTATGTCGGGTCTAGTCCCGATCTGTGCATACATCAGGGACCCGAGAACTTCACTGAAAGGCTTGTCCCGCATGTAATGGCGATCCTCGGTTGTCGTTGGTGCCTGTGATCGGCTCAAGACGATGCCCGGCGGTAATGGGGTGTACTTTGGGGTACAGTCTGACATGCCGAACTTCTCCAGCATGCGCTTGAGGTACTCCTCCTGGTCCAGTAGGGTAAGCCGACGTTCCCTGTCTCTGGTCACCCGGATTCCCAGCACAAATCTGATATCTCCCAAGTCTTTGATCTCGTATTTCTCCCCCAGTTCTTTCCGTGCACGGGCTGCTTCCTCTTTTGATGATGACATACCAGATGTATCATCAGTATAAGTGCTGGTTACTGTTTTCTCCCCGTTCCTCGTCCTCGATCGTACGGACTGGTTGGCTGCTGATCTTTTGTAACCTAGTCGCTTCATGTCTTTGTCTAGGGTCCCCCACCAGTTTTTCGCCACGTCCATGGTACCATATAATGCTTTGTCGAGTAAGGACACCAGGCTCTTCTCACTGTCGTCTCCATCTTTACCGCCGCCACCACACTCGCTCTTTCCATGATCTTCGCCACCACCACACTCGCTCCCCTGAACCCGTTCACCCGCCATGACGTCAACTTTGAATACCTCGCTTGGCTTCACCTCATAACCTTCAGGCTGCTCCATCAAAATTGGGACTTGTGTAGGTGCGTTGAGGTAGGCGCTGGTGTAATCTATCTGCCACATCTCCCAATTTTCCACCGTCCCGAC
>JAGGAX010025132.1:0-17028 GCA_017657335.1 Termitomyces titanicus | reverse complement strand
GTGAATGTCTTCAGACACTTCACACCAACCTCGCTTATCCCAGCTTCACAAATACTGCCACTGGGTCACAGTGACCAAAGGAAAAACCACACAGAATGTGAGCAACCGGAACCTACATAGCGTTTAGACACAAAGTCAGAGTTGGTACCACTTATCCTTACACTGCCCAATCCGACTTGGACGACGATTCTGAATTCGTGGGTGGGAAGACTGCTCGGAAGCTCGGCTTACAATTACAATAAGTGGAGCTAGACAGAAGAAAACATCAACGAGGACTATCTCTCTCTTAGTTTCTGAATGCTAGCCTGCCGACTCGGAGTCGAAGAAGACATTCACTGTACTCCGAGCAAGGAAGCAAGATGAAGTGTCGAGGGTTAATACATACACCAAAAGGACTTCGAGCACGTATATCTTCCCGGACGGCTGGCACGGGAAAAAAGAATCAAAAACATACCGTAATTGTACACACTGCAACTCAATCGAGGGGGTCTTCTTCCACCAACCGCCAATGGACATTAATCTTGATAGCCTCCTGTTGTGATCAGAGTCAAATACATATACGTATGTATAACAGTAAAAGGTGTGACCAAATTGTCATCAAAAGTGAAAAAATCGTCAAAGTAGCTGAACCCTACGTACACCTATGTATGTTTCAACGGATCCGGGTCCCGGGTATATCGTCACCCGTAAGCCCTCAGGCTAGCCGAAGGTGGCGCCGCGGCACGAGTGACGAAATATGGCCAACCAACCCTGAGGCCTGACTTTGACTTTGACTTTGACTTTGACTGACTTAGTCCTTTTTGAGTATTTCACTGCGGCGTAAGGTACATGTATGTAAAGGATTAATGATTAATGATTCTTGATTGTTGTACATACATATTTACATATCAAATAGGTACGATCAATGTGTCGTTGACATCAACATGGTTATGGCTGCCTCCATGAAATAATGTCTAGAGTAATCCAGTCTTCGTACTGGGCCACAAAAAGAGTACATAGAAGGTATGGGTTCCCTGTCCAACCCGAGCCCTAGGCCTAATTTTTGACCACCGGAACACTTCAAGGTTGCCAAATACACAAAAGACAAACCACAAAAGACCGCCCGTTCGACTCGGGTGTTTCTGGTATATACATACATGTGCATGAAGGAATTGACTCGGGATGTGCTTTTTGACGACAGGAGATACACACTCCATCCATCCACTTATATTGCGCTGTGATGGCCGATTCGGGTGGTCCTTATATTGTTTGACCACCGGAGCGCTTCATGTTGGACACCGGCGTAAAACTACCCAGAGCCAGAAGACAGAAGACAGAAGAACACCCGTTCGACTCGGGTGTTTCTAGTGGAGGAATCTGCGGGGTTTGAGGGGTATGTACATATGCACATACTTTTTGACGACAGGACACACTTCATACATTTATTGTAAGTATGTATGTATGTATATTGAAGTAGTCGCTAGTCCGTACCGCTGTGATGGCCGACTCGGGTACGTAAGTATGTACTCTTCATATACATACCCCCTGGAGGTTACATACATACGGCCGCCGTTCGACACGGCTACTACAATATACATAGATACACTTACTCTGCGTTTTGATAAAACACTTATATGTACTTTCCATCCATCCCGGGACCGCGTGGCTATGCGTGAATGGAAATGGAGGCGCCGGGGCGCGTCTGGGTGTGGTGCCTCGTATGTATGTATACCTTATGTTACGCTTAGACTTAGGCGCCTAGCCCACGCCGAAGGGGACCTGGACCAGAGTTACGGAGAGAGTGTGCTCGGTTTGCCGTATGTTGGGTGCCTCCGTATACGTAGGTGTATGTATGCACATGGACCGGCGGATGGGCGACTTTGGAGAGAAGCGCGATGGAAAACGTGGGGTAAGTCCATAAGAAATTTCGGCCGATCTAGATTCTAGGCACATGCGGGGGGAGAAGAAGCGGCAATGGATTTAGCCGGGTATGGGCTCGGCTGAACGTTGAGTCGAAGACAAACACGTGATTGAGCATGTGAAACTTGAACAAAACGGGATTTGTCTCTTGATATTTGAGTCAAGACGAAAAGAAGGACGGGGTGGTTGGTATATGACTGGCTAGCTGTCTCTTTTTCTTTTGCGCTTTGCACCATGTCGGCTGGTTTCCGTATCTCCTCAGCCCTCTGGGACAAGATCCACCATTTCGCTTCTTTCCCTCAGACTGGCGGTGAGTCTCCTGTCTTGTACACGAGGTGTTCGTCCTGTTCATCCTGTGTCGCAGTCTCCCTCCAGCAGATGGTCCTCTTTGGCCAGAATCCAAGCCAGGGAACGTTGCTCAAGGCCAGCCAGTTCCTCGCAGGTACGCACTCGCGACTATCCGTTGCGATGTGAACTTAGTAGTGAATAGAGGAGCTACCGGTACGGTTGGCGCATCGGGTGAAGGAGCTGTCGGAACTGCCCCACGGGCTGTCAGAGATGCCGTCTATACGAAAAGTGCAGAACTGGTACGCCCAGTCGTTCGAGGTCAGTGAATACAAATCTCTTGCCTGCAGGTATTGACGTCGTGTGCGCAGGAGCTGATCACTTTCCCGCCAATTGTCCTCCCGGCCGAGGTGCGCCAAGCACTAATGACGACGCCACTGGCATCCACGCACCTGCCCGAGTCCACGCCAAACCCATCTCTGCGCCACCTGGATCCCGACACCGACTCGCTCTCACATCTGCACATGCACACGCCGGGGACGTCGAGCGCCACTTTCGCAGGATTCAACAAGCTCAAGCTCCGCGTGCCGATGGAACGCAGGTCAGTCCGCTCCCGTTCCTCGTTCGCCGCCGGTTCCCGCCCCCTCGCCAACCGCCCGCCCCCCGTCCACCTGCGCAGGTACTACGCCGACACCGACGCCGTCATATCCTGGCCCCCGCAAGTCCAGGACTACAACAAGCGCTTCACCCGCGTCCTCGAGGCTATCAAAAGCCGCCACGACCCGACCGTCACCACCGTCGCACAGGGTGTCCTCGAGTGGAAGAGGACACAGAACCAACGCAACATCGGCCTCGATATCCAGGCGTGGCTCGATCGGTTCTACATGTCCCGTATCGGGATCCGTTTCTTAATTGGACAACGTGCGTTGAGCTGCGTTTCTCCCTCTCTGCATGCTCACGAGACCACTTCCAGACGTCGCGCTAAACAGCCAACAAGCACACGAAGACTACGTAGGAATAATCTGCACCAAAGCCGTACGTCCCCCTTACCCCTTTCCCCTTTCCCTTTCCCTTACCAACCACCCCCAACAGAACGTCCACGACATCGTCCTCGAAGCGATCGAAAACGCGCGTTTCGTCTGCGAAGAGCACTACGCGATGTTCCGCGGACCTCCCGTGCAACTCATCTGTCCTCCCAACCTCGAATTCCCCTACGTCCCGGGACATCTCTCGCACATCTGTTTCGAGCTGCTTAAAAACTCCCTCCGGGCCGTCGTGGAGCGGTACGGGCTGGGCGAGGACACGGAGTACCCCGCGATCAAGGTCATCGTTGTTGAGGGCAAGGAAGACATCACGATCAAGATCAGCGATGAGGGAGGGGGGATAAGTCGGAGTGCGATACCGCTTATTTGGACGTATATGTATACGACGATGGAGGGGCAGGGGATCGATCAGGATTTTCAGGCGAGTGATTTCAAGGCTCCTATGGCTGGGTTTGGGTATGGGTTGCCGTTGTCCAGATTGGTGCGTTCTGCGTCTTGCGTTGTGTATTTTTTTTTTACTTTGAAGGTGAACTGATGATGTGATAACGTATAGTACGCGAGGTATTTCGGCGGTGATTTACGCCTCATTTCGATGGAAGGCTACGGAACAGACGTGTACATCCACCTCAACCGTCTCTCGAGCAGCCGCGAGCCTCTCCTCTGAACCATCGCCTCTTTTTTCTCCACATTACTCACTCGTCTTGGCTTGGCTTTTGGGATATCCATCCACACTTTCCTTCCTTCTGATTGTACATGTAAAAACCCACTCAATCTGTATTATTACCGCGCACAAACTCTGTCTGTTGTTCCAAAAATGCATGCAATGATGATTTTCTTGATCCCGTTTTTGTATATGTAGATGTTTCGGGTGGTTTTGAATGTCGGACGTGGAGACGGATGGTTGGTGATAAGTACATCTCAATTACAGTGACTCGGAGATCTGGAGGATGGACCATTGAAAATTCAATTTGAGGAGGTGTGTGCCTGGAGTACTGGTAGAGGCCCCACATCGAAATACATATTACCAACAGTGATGGTGAGCGTTGAAGATTTTGATGTTTTTTTTCCCGATTTACATATGTCATACATAGTACCCCGAGTGCACGACGTCATGATCATCCCTCACTCTAAATGTATATGTATATGTAACACACCACTGCGGCAGAGCCTGAGCCACTGGTGGGCTATAAACGACCGCAATCTCCGACTGAGTGATCGGGGCGCTAAGGTGGGTGGATGAGAATTGATGGACGCATGTCCATTGACCAAGGTTGGCGATGGGAGCACCCAACTTGAAAACACAGAGAGGGGTTGCTAGTTGATGTACTGGTAGGCAGGCCGCACCTCGAGGCGTTAGTCCATTGTCCCCCTAGGACTACTTGAAGGAGATGAAGCTGTAGACGTAGTCAGGGGTCGAGGAGGCTGCTCCCATAATCTCGATTACATATGCATATAAGTATGAACGGTGGGTACAATACTTATAAAGATAGAATCGGTTGATTATCACAGTGTTATTTGACTTTGGGACGGACAGATGAGTATGGCCCGTAGGACAAGTATCATGATGCTGATGGTGGTGGTGTATGTACATAGTTGCAATGATGAAGGATAGCTTTTGAAACCTATGCGAGGAACCATCAGACGCGTAAACAACACGTGAACAGACCCCCACCCAGAACTGGAAGGAGACACGAAAAGGTTTCGGAGATTGATCAGTATATGACATGAGATGTGTTGTTAAGTTGTATCTTTATCCTACCCCTGGTGGAACAAGGAACAGCGGAGTGGGGCAGTGAAGGCAGTGTTGAGCAGAGCCATAAAGCCATGGAAGACTCAACATGACACAGTCGTTGTGAGTAAAGAAAGAGGGATGTATAGCGGCAATAAAAATGATACAATTTAGTAAAAATCTACTGCTTGAATTTTTTTTGTATGGTACCCCCGGATTTTCTGATGAAACGCTATATTTTTCATTGATTACTTGAGAGGCGATGGAGAGAGGACCTAATCGTCACAATTTTGCTTCAGACGTCTACGTTTCATTACGAGAGAGAATCTCGCGTTTCAGAACCGAGGGGATGGGTTCATGGAGCCTGTCAAATAGTCCAAAATACAGTGTATGCATAAAGATACATTTGTGAGAAATATTCGTTATCACGGGGTGTTAATTGCCACAGTATTTCTACCTTTCCGTATCGTCTCATCAGCCGTCATCGCCCTTTATGCGGTTTCCATCTTTATGGGGTTTAGATCAATACTCTCCATCTGAGGTGTTGTGCCAGTGAGAGAAAGACTGTGTGGTGACTCGGCCATCGTCGTATCCCCAGAGCTGGTTATTTCATTGACAAGAAGTACCACAATCATTGGGTACATTGCCTGCAAATAGGCCGCGAGATTAGACTCAGGACTGATAGCCGATGTAAAGAAAATCGTGCCATAGCCGATATAAAGGTCTCTTTGAGAACCATATCCACATATTCACGGGGAGTGTCAACACCATTCAAGTTCACGCTCGTCAATATGAGGCTGATTATCTATGATTCTACAATGAGCAGTCGAAGTTTATGCACCTGTGGGGTCCTTACTTGGAGAATACAGTAGATGAAACCAGATTCGACAAGTCGAAGGGTCACGGTGTGAGCGAGAGATTTTTGTTTCTTTGACCCAATCTCCCAGAGTTCATATGGTCTCCGAAGTGTCCTAGAGGAGGTCAAACTTGGATATTTCTGATCTACGTAGTGGAAAATACCATGCTTTAAAGCCAACAATGAGGGTGGTGACTAGGTTTGTAGCCGCTGACAACGTCTGGAAAGCGATTGACACCCTAGTTATGATACCGTTTAAAGCTTCATCCGCTGAATAAGTTGCACCATCAGCCCAATTCAGAGAGAGTGCAAAATAGGCAAAGAAAGTCCCTGGAAGGAGGAAACACTGATTAGTTGTATATAAGCAAATTGCGTGAGAGTTCCCGACCGGACAGGGCGAGAAGCATGACGAGTGGGATGACGAGTAGGAAAATTGCAGCTCTGCTTCGACACAAGGCCCATGCCCTCCACATTACAATAATATCACCTATGATTTGCTTGACCACGTTCAATTTGTATGTGTCACAACTAGATAGGGCACTGACCAAGAGCATCCGCGACCAGGAACCTACTGCCGCTAGTGTGTTGTAAACGGAATAATAGAGCCAGGCTTCAAGTTCAGTAACTAAACTCAAGTTCTGAATCCTGTAGAGAAAGGCCTTTTGGACGAGGATCGAGACCCATGCCAGATATGTGATCCAGTGTGTTGTTGCAAGAAGAAATACCAGAGAAATCAACGAAAGCAATAATTTTGTTGCCGTAACTAATTTTCTATGCCTAGTCAACCCTTAATGTGAGAATTCTGTTCACTCACATCATCACTTACCGGAACGTCAAAACTGTTATGTAGAAGAGAGCAACAGAAATTCCTTGCGTTGACTCAGCATTAGAAACAATGAATGTCTTGTAAGCTCACCGTATAATAGTGTGGATGTCGCAAGTGCGCTAAACAATTCGAGGATTATGTATCCGACGCCTTGTAGACCTTCCCTTTCATCAGAAGTGAACATGACACTGAGTGTGGATACAAGACTTCGACTCGGGGCATCATCTTTATACATGACCCGCTTTCGAAGCTCGAACACATCAAAAGTGGGTGTGTCCACAGGTTATCAGAGGTTCCATAATATCTGTCAACCTGAAAAAAAAAGATTCCGGACAAGTTTTGATGATGAGAAAATATTCTATGAAACCTATAGCTATAGCCAAGCCGCTCCATTTATGTCCTCGAAATGACGACATCATTCACTTCTCAAACTAGTAGGACATTCAATATGCTGTACAATGGCTTCTGATTCAATCGTCCAAGCTCCATTTACACGTCCGGATCGATGTAAATTCTCATTCTGTCATAGCACATTGATAATCCAAGGGGTAAAAGATACCAGAAATACTTCACTTTGATACTGCTGACGAGTCCACGATAACATCGGGGTCTAAAATCAGTGACCCGAGGACCAAGGCAGTGGGTGGAGGACCAAGGCAGTGGGTGTATACCAGAGAGCGAGTGCTGCTCACAGCAGTCAATATGTCGATCAGTTAGTCGTCGTAAATGTTATTCCCGCCCTCCATGCTCGACGAGATTTTTTCATCCTTGCATGAACTCGAACATGAAATAGTAGAGGATTCGTAGTCCTCAAGCTCCAGGCTCCAGAAAACCAGTAGCAAAAACCCGGCATCATACTGTCCAAGCCACTACTGATCTCCGTGGGTGCCTGTTATTTAGATGATCTGGCTCGAAGATAAAGGACAAGGGCCGAACTTCTCCAAATTCGCATTACATATCTTTATATGGAAGTACTAGCAATAATATTAGGATGTGTGGAGCATCAGCACAGGCGCACAGATATCCCTTGGTTTAACATGTTACATGGGGAGGTACCATGAAAAGGGAAGTAATCAAAAGAATAGCACACGGATATTTCAAAAGTGTGATGTGGACTTCAGAGGGAGAGATATCTTTCGCTGTTGAAGTCAATGAAGACCGTGCACCCAGTAGTTACTGCCGAGCATATGGTATCTCCAATAACGTGGACGGAGAAAACAATCAAGCTGAGTCACGGTGTTCAAAAGGCGTAGAGACTGGGTGTCATGTGGGTTTAATCAGTAGATCTGAGTCATCCATAATTTTCACCAGTCCTTGACCACCTTCCATTTTCGCTTGAAGATCATGACGAAAAATCCTCCTCCGTCATGGAGTCGTCAGGAGATAATTTCTGTGTTCACGAACCCAACACGAACCATAGATTCCGCTGTGAGCACAGAACGGGACATGATACAGAGAGCGAGAGATATCAAGGGCTGAGAAAGGACCAGGTGAGAGAACGATTCCAGTAAAATACGCAGTTGTTCATTGCCGCAATACAAAGTCGTGACGTGGAATGACGAAAGTCCAGAAACATTCTCTCGTGCATTCGGTACGTCCGTTGGAACCAGTCGGGTCCGGTTTAATGAGCATCATGGCCACAAAATTGTTCAGGAGGATAGGACCAGGCAGCTTCAGTAAGCACTCGAAGAGTTCGAACACTTCGATTCTAGCGCAGGAAATATTGATACGCGAGCATCGGCAGATGTAGTCAACGCTGGAAGTCGTATACGTGAAAAGAGTGCTGCTAGACATTGTGCATTAATGCAGTCAAGACATGATGTGCAATTCCTTGAGGAAGGTCACTGATCACCAACGACGGAGTCGATCGATTTGGGACCCTTTGCGTCGTCTACCGCAATTGAAGCATCATTCTAGGCTGAGTGTATGATTGAAGAAGTCGCTCACGAGAATTTTAGATAGTAAGCACTACTGACATGTTCTGCGACGGAATGTCTCGAAAAATTGGATCGGAGAAATCTTCGAGATCCAATATCGATATGGCAGATGGAAAAATCTTGTCTCCTCGGATAAACTTGAAGCATCATCTCCTAGTGAACGTCGAAATGAAATCTTAGAATGAAGATATGATGAATGGCTGTTGAAGGGGATGCACCTAGATGTGTCCAGTGAATCAGGTTTTACCAGTAAAAGACGAGCTTCGGACCCACTTGCCACTCATATATTCATAACGTACTGATCCCAGATCAAGTTCCATGAATCAACCTTTCGATTCGTCGTAGGTGCATACTTTGTTTCCCACATTTGTATGTAGTCGCACAAAGAACCAGTTGACGGGAAATTTTCGCCACCGACTCCGGATTCGATCTTTGATGGTACTCCTTTTGGAAGCCGATATATAGAAATATGAACTCAGTGTCATCAGAAGCGTTTAATCAGTAACCTCCAGTTCTTACCCCAAATCACCCTGGTGACGAGTACAAGTTGACCGTGAGGTATGAGTCGTACACGAGTCACGTATCTCTCAAAGGGGCGGCATAACTGTCCTCCTGTGCAATGCAGCAAACGTAGAGCCCCACAGCTGTGAAACATAAGGTAGACACCTCGCGAAGTCGAATCATACAGTGCTTCTCAAGGAAATTAAAGGAAATGAGTCGTGTCACGTCTATTAGTGAATCAATAATTGTAGTCATGATTACTTGGAGCTTGCACATTAGATAGAGGAATATGGACAGAAGGAATATAGAAATACCACGATTTATTATTATGAAGACAAGTAGATGTTCGAGCTTTGGAGGTCAGGTTCAAAAATTATCAGAAACAGGGCAACAAGATATCAGTCTATCACTACAGTGGATGAGGCAGACAGGAATACCATTAAAGACGGCGCAGCCATATATATTAAAATTAAAGTAAAAAGGAGTCTTTAAGGAGAGGGACCATAGATCTCGGAAAGAGAAGAAATGTTACACAAACTTGAAATCAGATCAGGGTATAACAGATAGCGTATCACACCTTTGCTCCTATGGTGCACACCCAAACCCAATAGCTGAAGGATCAAAGCCAACACTCGCAGAAGAGAAGATATCCTCTTGTGTATCCATTGGATTAAAAAAGTTCAACCCGAGCCCAGCATCAACATTGAGCTGTTGATACAGTGTCGGATCGCTCGCGGACAATCCGCTATTCCAAAAATTGTCGAGATTTTCGAACGACGTTACTCTGGGGGCGGCTGACTGGGGTTGGGGAGCATGCACCACTGGGACTGCGCCAAGGACGGGGAGGGAAACGTCAGATAACGGTGGGGAGCCTGAGTAGGATGTTGAGGGGTATGACTCGGTGCGGAGATCCCGGTCAAGCCAGGAGAGTGGGTCGGGGTTGGGTAGGAGTGATGAAGTCGAGTTGTTCGTGTACATGTACTGCTGGTGTTGGATGAGGTTGCCAGACCATGATGTAGGGTCGACTGGCACGAACGCGCTTTGTTCGTGATACGAGTGAGAAGGGACGAATTGCTGGTCGTTGTTAAACGTTGGGAATGAACTGAAGTTTTCGCCAAAGAAGTTGGGGTTGAAGTGTGTTGTGTCCGAGTTGTCTGATGATAGACCTACCATGAACTCTGCGGGCAATTCCCATGATTGGTGGACGGGAGCCGCGAGAGCACTTACTGCACGACGGTTCCCAAGCGTCATGCGTTGCTGTTGGGGGGCTATGGAGTTCATCGGAGATGCTGGACGTAAATGCGGCACGAAGGGCACATTAGGAATGACAATGCCATGATTGTAATTAGAATATTGATTGTCAGGAAGCGGAACGGACGACGGGCGATGGTGGTGGAAGACCGGCAAGGCAGGTCGGGTTTCCGTGTCCATGAGACCGGATTCATACATAGCAGCTTCAATGGCCTCTGGCGTTTTACGGTCGAGGATACCCTGAGCAACTTTTTGGCATATACGGTCATCCTCTTGAAGAGTCTCGAGGTCCTTTGGCTTCTTCTGCTTCTTCTCTGACTTATTCCTGTGTACGGGCCGGAAGACGTAGTTGGGATTCTTAATTTTGTGCTCTTCCTGTTCTTGGGCCGCCATATCTTGCCATATTTTCTTCTCTTCAGGAGGGAGACCTTTCCAGCACATACCTGGGTCATAGAACATCAATCAGATGCCAATAACATCGTCACGACAAACAGCTGACCTGTTATTTTAGATAGCCTCCTGCCGATTGGATCGATTGTCGCCGGGATGTGCCGTTCCCTAACAAAGTTTCGGCGAAAGAGCATAAAGGCATTCAATGGTCGCGGGATGTGATCCGCAGACCTCCGTTTACCTCGGGAGACCCGTCTACGAGTGCGTGGAAGTCCAGGGCTTTCTATAGGAGGGAATATTAGAGAGGATGTTGACGAGGCAGGATCAGGTAAGTGAGATGTGGAGCCTTCCTCAACTGGAGTCACATTGGGAACAAACGTTACAGATTGTAGTGATGATTATAGATACCCGGTCTTACCAGGAGTGAGCACTTGATTCAAAATGTCAGTAACCGTATCCCTTCAAATCAACTAACTATCGGCTTTACTCACACTTAGGTAACAATGGACGTTTCCGCCCTGATAGGCGTACAGATGTCCGAGCCATGATATTGTGTTCGAAAGAGGCAGAAAGGATGTCAGCTGATCCGGAGTGCCGAAAGCTTAGGAGGAGAGGAGATTTTAGAAAGTACGAGGACGCTTATTGTTCTGGAATTACTTATAGATCGACGCCATCAATGAGCACCCACACCGTCTTGTCGTTGCTCGTTTGTTCTCCGCTTTGTTGTATCTTGAGATACCTTGACGATCCAGACAAAGTGTTGAGGCTATGAGCATAACAGATTACTTGTCCTTCATTCTGTCTTGACATCCACTCCTTAAGCTCTTTCAGGAACTGGATTTATTCTCACTTCACAACCTTCTAAGTTCGCCTTCATGTTCCTTAGAAACCTTCTAAACACATTGTATTGTTTGAAAGATGCGTACCAACAGAACTTCTTATCCCTTCCTCCACCCACAATCCTTTCCTCGGGGTTTAGCGACTCCTGGAGATCTATCCCACTACCAAGATTATTGATCTCTCGTTCATCGCAACGTGGTCAACAACTCAATCCCCAAGGCCATTATTTCCCCTCCCCAAAACTTATTCGATCGGAGTAAAAATATAATGCATCCTCCTCACGTCCGATGACCCGCACCCGAACGACCCATTTGTACTCTTCTACATTGAACTGACCCGCTATTTATCTTCCTTGACTGGGATCATGCATATCCGACACCCAAGGACGTCCATCGGGGAACCCGAGCACACTGGGACTGGATATGTCGTAGCTTCGAGCCCAGAGAGCTGCAATACAGGCACCACTCCCATCCTTGTCGAATGACGTTGTCGAATGACGAAAGAGATGACTGGAGATCACAGCTCGTCCTGCAGACGGACTCTCGTCCTGCTCCCCTCCCCTTCGAGATGAAGAACCTTGCCCCATCGCAGACGTACAAACCATCCGCTCTACATCCGCAGAAGATGCGCGGTCGATACCCAGTCTTTGCTAAGTCAACACTAGCAGGGATGCAAGTCGAGTTTTCGTTGCACTACTGTGGCGACAACAAGTACAGAGAACCTAGTGTCGCGTTCCATACGACGACGGGTGAAAAGCCGGGAAGGCACCGTGTCAGAGGCGAAGGGGGCGACGATTAGGAAGGAACCCTCGAAGGACATGAAGAGGATGGACGAGGGTGCAATTGGATACTCGTACGGGGGAGCAGGCTATTCGTTGCGGAGGTGGGCGATGTACATAGAGAGTAAAAGAAGACGGAAGTCAGAATGAAGGTGCAGTAGCGCAGGCTTTCGTGGGCGAGTTGGGTCGAGGCTGTGAGTGTGGCGGAAGAACGGTTGCGTTTAGAAGCATGAGTTTCGTGGAGAGTATCAGTTTGTGCTTTAGGTTGTGGAAGGAAGGATTATAGATACGTATCCGATTATGTATATGAAGGGTATAAGGTGGACGGTCCAGGGGGGGTGAGGCGTGGATGTTGCTTGTCGAGGACGCGAGGCAACCAAACGATAATAAATTGACCAGTGCTGTGAGCGGTGAGAAGAACCGTAAAATGTCCAGCCCAAAGCATTTCCCAGCTACCGAATCGAAAGGACCATCGAAATAAATCCGGTGATTGCAATTGGACGCATGTTGCATGTTTGTCGTACGAAATCGACCTCAGGCCTCATCGATGCATCAGTGTCCTCTTGAATTGAGACTTGCGGAAGGGATGACATATATAAACACTGTATAATCCGAATCCGAAAAATGGTTGGGAAACGACCGGCCGATACAAGAGCATATTACAACTTGGTAGTCGACATGCAGTCTACGGCCCCTAGGATTATGCAATATAGAAATAGGTGTCTTTTTCGTTGACAGCTCGCCCAATATACTCCGTAGTCAGTAGGTGATCGATTGCCTGAATGACTCTGTTTAGCACGATCGAAGACCCTAGGTTGATCTCACCTTCTTTATATCAGGAACTTCGGCCGTGAATCGAGGTGCAAGGTGTTTTATGAGTTCCTGAATGAGAGATTGATGCTTCAGTTGCCGGCGAGCTTTCATGATCCTAGTTCCAGAAATCAGTTTGGAAACCTAGATCTTTATACAAACAGCAGGTGCCACTCACCGAACAATCGCAGCCTGAATGACGGTTTGTCTCTGGTAGAAAATCTTCGTCACCTCTTTGTTTTCAATCGCCTTGTGTTCTGATTTGACCGGTTGATTGAAGTTGATGCGAATCCTTCTTGATCTGAAGCCTGAAGAAACGTCACCTTCAAGAAACCGTGTTAGCTAAGGGGCACTCACTAGGGTTCAAATCATATTGATCTTTCTCTTCGTTGATCAAGAGTCTCCCTTTCACGAGAATTTGGAGAACCGGCTTAAGGTGGTCCTTGGGTATAGATGTAGCTGTGAACAGTTCATCCAAAGACAGGGTGTCCATATGATTGTACTGCAGTAGAATGGCAGTCTGGTAAGTCGAAGTCACAAGCACGTAGGGCTGATCCAAATAATTGGCTTTGAGTTCATTTTTCGAGTGATTCCACAGCCAGGTGAGCTTGCGGCCCTCGACGAATTTATCTCGATAATACCGTTGGAATCCGGTGTAGATCGGGAGTAGCTCCCGAGGTATCGAGAATTGATGGGTGGGGGGATCCAATGGGCATAGGTTAGTCGCGAGAACCAGAATACTGTAATCGATCCTCGTGGCACAGTACCGCCGCATCTCCTGGGTCAAGCTATCACTAGCCTCTTGACTCAACTTCATATCTGTAAAGGACGACTCATCATTCGCGCCAAATCAGCTCGAAGAAACTTAGGATGACGGACCCGTGATTGTCTTTCTGAGGGTAGCGGCGCATTCTGACCCGCATAACACCTCTAAGTTGTCGATCATGGTCATTTCATCAACTTCCGACGCAGATACTCCATAGACTAGGCGTTTTGCGAGCCTATTATGGTACAGGCCATGGAAAACGTCTTTATCCTTTAGGTATTTCACAAGCACGAGCTAAAACTTCTTGAAAAACGTTATTCATTCTCACGAAAAAGGAGGCGCACCACGTTGTCCAAAGCGACCTCGACATCGTCTTCGTCTGGCGTTTTGCTTCTCTTCCTGAGTGCAAGATCAGCATATCTTGCGATTAACTCGGCTGATTTTGAATTGGATTTGTCTGTCACGGCACTGCAATTGATGAAGTCTTCGCAGGCTTTGTCGAAACACTCCATTAGCCTAGTATCGCTTCTAAACTGTTTTTGAACAAGCGCCTTGTGCGTGTTGTATACCACCATGAGAGCGTTCACATAAGCCTTCGGATCCACTGTCATACCCTTTATGTTTGTATGCGCTTCACCTATGAGCATGGAAACTGCAGATAGTCCGGCCTCATGAACAGAGGCTTCGAATTTCTGGCAGAAAAGCTCGAAACGTTCTGGTAGGCGTGCAAAAAGAAGATACATATGCTCCACATCCTCATGCCTGTTGAGCTTTAGTAGTTGGCGGAAATCCAGCTCCCATATCGCCGCCTCGTGATCATGGATCAAGGCTTGTTCGCATACTGTACTGAGAGCCTCGCGAGACTCGGTTATCAGGTGACGCCCACCGAGGTTGTCCTCTTCTTTCAACCACTCTAAAGCTTTCTTCATATATTCAGAAACACTGTGATTCGCCAAGAACCTCCGCGATTTTCTCCTGTAATGCGTTTCTGTTTCCTGAAGGAAAGGCGTTTCGAAGTATTTTTCGTACACATCAAGAAATGGATGAACCGGGTGGGAGAGGTTCATTCCATGTGCGATAAGCGACTCTGAGACCTTCTTGATGGGGCTTATATCCACGTACTCGCCCTTCCTGTAATCTCTAATAAGTCGAAGCATACTCTTCGTGAGTCGCAAATTCCTTTGGATGGGTGTGAATATATGCAATTTCCAATTCAGTAGTGCGAACTGTTTTGGGATTAGCAATTCTGGATTAGACTAAAGGTAGCTCATTCGCGCACGATGTTGATAGGATAGGCCTTTTTTTGTCCTTCCATCCACTCTCTCTTCAGCCAATGTTCAGTGTAGTGGAATAGCCGCTGGAGGTAATCGGTGCCTGTTGTGTAGTTGTCCCATTCGCGGGCATAGTACGCGACAAGTCTGTCGTTTGGCACCCAGCGCATATCCTGAAGTTTGATAAGCATGTGCATAATATAGAACTTGGGAAGATACTGACTTTGTAAATTCTCTTTGCTTCGGTATCTAAGTATTTAGTGAGACTAAGATAGAGTTCGAAGGCCCTCGGGGTGCCTCCAATGTTATTTCAGCGCCATGATATCGTGGTAGGTGAGAAGGAGCTAAACCTACCATGGTCGCTCAGGAGAATCGATGATGGAAAATGTGAGGACATGGAATAGTTGTACACAACGGTGTATAACGACATGTACTGTAGATCAAGAGCTTTAGTTCGTAATTATCAGACAGTAATAAATTGTGTAAATACCTCGGCGTATGAGATATCAGCGAGTCTGGTCATAATGCGTCTGACACCTTCCTCAAGGAAAGCCCAGGTCGCCTGGAGGTCAGGCGCCGTTTGATGAGACATGGAATGTAGAAAATTCGTGATAGTCACTTCGGTCAAGGTAGAGCAAGTTATCGGTCCTGCAACAACCATGGGGCAACCCTATATAAATGGAAACAAAGGGCAATCGGGAACAATTGCCCTTGTGAGGCAAAGACAAGAACACAACAAGAGAATGGGAACAAATACTTGAAAGTGACTTTTCTATCCACGTTTAGTTACCCTTATATTGTGATAGGTAAGGATACCAGTATGCATAGTAACTTGACGAGATGAGGTAACCTCTGCACGTATCCTAGTTGAACGAGGGACGCATACATGTGGTTCAGAAGAGCTCCTTTCCCTGTGCCATGTCTTTCACTGACCTTCCTGAATCCATCCTTTACTGCAACGACATCTAGACAACGCGGCGAGAAGTAGGTGGTTGCCCTATCCATGGAGATAAACACCAGTGAAATTGCACAGGTGAGAGGAAGGCAGTTGGGGAGGAAATAATGGCAAGGTGGGGATGTTACCATACCAACACGGTCGAGACAGGACCCTCATCGCGCGTGACCAGAGAGCATTATAACTGGAAGGAGCTCTTGGCCTCCAGACTACATACAAGGGGTCCTGATTCCTCAACATCGTTGTCATGGCGATCAATCCAAAGAACGAAGACTTCTGATTTAAATTACTTGGGGGATGCCGGCAATTCGAAGAGCACGTGAGTTGCGCTGTCTCGTTCACTCGCGACTCGCGAGGAGCTTTAAAGGACTCTACAGTCCGACATCTCGCTGAATATCTACACATCCGGGTCTATTATGAGACGCGCACAGATCCTGTGTTGAAATCTGTTACGACCAACGACACTCGAGAGGTTCCGATAAATCGTCCTCGAAAGGTCAGGCACCATTTCTTCTCGCTCTTTCCTCCCGGGATTTTGAAGATGATCTTCTATCATGATTTGCAGCGTTCCGGAATCCGGGGTGTCCGACGGGCACAACCTCTGACAGGTCGAATGAAGGAATAAGGCAGGGCCACACTCGCAAAATGAGTGTTTTCCTGTGCTTTTGAAATGTTCCTGACCGGAAGATAATCTGGAAAGCACTACGTGGTATCTGATGTAAGGCATAATCATGCGACGTGGATTTAGGTGTCTTTTGTGTCATTGTCTCGGCTGATGTATCCAGTCTCTAGCAGTTTATTTATTTCCTGAAAAAACACGCTGCACACTCGAAAGAAGACGTTAGACTGATCTGACCTGTTTTATGGTAGGAACTTCAAGCTTGAAATGTC
>JAGGAX010025131.1:8584-22631 GCA_017657335.1 Termitomyces titanicus | reverse complement strand
ACCTGAAGGAAAAGGTTGCGATCGGGGAGGGTTGGCAGCGTGACAGTATTCGCTCTGATTAGGGTTTGGGTTGTACAGTTTCTCTTTATTTATTTAACTTATTCGCGCATCCCATTTGTCGTCTACTTCCCTCCTTTGTCGCGACTTTGGCTGCTTATTCGGTCCTAACGGCTATGTTTTTTTAAATAGATGGGTTTCTGTCGTAGAGAGAAGACCAATTCTGGCTCAGATGAGGCGACAACTTTCTATGCACATATATATGTAAATGTAACGCCTTCTGGCCCATTCATTGAAAATTTGAAATTATACCTTGTCGCCCTTTTGTGTGGGCACACCAATTATGAATCTTTGTGCTCACAAAAAAACCATCATCAAAGAGTTGGTGTACAAAAAATCATATCCTTAGCATGTAAACTCAGTGGTTTTTTTGGGTGATCAAATTCTTACATGTGTTAGGACGCATTTATGGTGAACACAGTTATGGTATGAGTTTGACTATGAGACAGTCTGGATTTTTAGCGAAGCGGATGCACCCCAGGTGCTGCTCTGTCAAGCAGAGGAGTGTATGAGTGAGTCAAATCGCCAACTAATTGTAGCATCCCAAGGAAATACCGAAATTGGGCACAGGCGTCAAGATATGGTCAATATGATACATGATGCGCACCACAACAGAATACCACAATATCACCGATCGTCATCAGAACAAGGTATAGAATGACAACGATGAAGAGCGTATAAATACAGTAGAAATCAATGAGTTACAAACTACACTCTACAAAACGAACAGCGTTCGGGGAAACGTTAGTGACTGTGGGATGGTCGATACGGACGACTTTAGAAGGGTGCAGTTTTGGTCTGCTTCTCGTCCATCTTCTCGTCGCTGTTGGAGATCTCGATGACGGTTTTGACCTTGTCAGGATTCTCATTAACGAGGAGGGACACAACATGTTGATTAGAGGTCGTGGTTCCGTCAACTTGATGTACTGTCCCAAGCTGGGTAGTGGCTGCTTGTGCGAAGGACAGATGGCCTCTGGTTGCTGTACGCGCACCGGTATTCTTGATAGCGACGTTCGACGGCTTCTTGGGCTCGATAGGAATTTGGCCGAAGAGATGGGGGATCGACCGTTGAATGGTGATGAGGAGGATGCACGTGGTGGGGTACATCGCCTAACAAAGTATTGACAAATGGAGGCCATCATCGCAAAGATTGGCACGTACCGAGCATATCACATATATTGAAGTGATGACGATAACACCAAAGTAAAGAGATGAGTCGGAACTGGGCCTAACGAGTTCAAGACCAAGGTTGATGGCCTACGAAGACTTTATTAATTAGGCTGATCTTCAAGTTGAACGATAACAGTGTCTTCACCTGACAAGCAACAAATAAGAAACCAGATTCGAGAAGAATGATCGCAACGACTCGGGCCTGGGAAATCTTGAGAGTACTTCCAATGTTTCCCCTGTCTTTCTGTAGACGGCTAAGATAGGTTTGTCAGAATAATCAAGTCTAAATACAGGCTCGCACTTACATAACTTCGAGACAGATGGTCAGTGAAGTGATCAAAGTCGTTGCCAGAGTGACAATTAGATAGGAAAGGAAGATATTCTTCCAGAGCTTCGAGGCACCCAGCACAGTAGTAACATTGAAGTCCTCTGTCGAGGTCACCCCGAGAAGGCCGAAACCAGTGCCTAAGATCTTAGTGAGATGTGTTCTCCTAGACTTCTCATCAAACTCACCAATCGAGCCAGCCAACAGCGCAACGGGTACGACCAAGACCCACGGATTCTTGGGATACAGAACACGGATTCTTGAGATGAGAACGGCATTGCTGAACATGGGCTATGACATGTGAACAATTAGACTAGAACCATACTTGCTGTCATCAAACTCACAAGGAGTTGGGCGGTCCAATTCTGCATCCGTATGAAGCGGAGATTCTTGCTGTTGATGCCATCGTAACTGCCGCCCGTGTCAAGAGGACCGATATCCGTGTCGACGAGGATCCCACGAACAAGAGTTGCAAAAGATGCGAGGTAGGCGCACCAGTACACCGTCGCAATACAGAAGGAAATAAGAGACATTATAAACATGGCGACCGTGTTTCGGGCCTTGATACCACGATTCCTGGAAAAATCATCTCAGAACCCAGTTATTGAAGCAGATGAGAGAGCGTACACCATCTTATAGGTGGAAATTGAAAACAAGAGGACGAAAACACCTGCCAAGAAAGGTTATAATCCCAAACACATGAATAGAGATGAACTAATCATACCGTACACCAGGGTCATCGCAGTAAACCCTGCCAGAGTGCCCAAGAGGAGGACACCGATATCTCGAAGGAGGGATTCTTCTTCGGGCGTCATGGTGCTGTGGTTGAGAGATAGGTAGACGCCGACCAAGTCGTCCCTAGGATTATATACAGCACATCAGAACCCCTGTGTTGATCTACTGATGCAGATGAGAAAGGATATAAGGCGCGACCTATTTCTATACTGAAACAGATAGACAGATACAACGAAAGATCAGTTTCGTTCCAGTTGTGTGAGACGAGACCTGTGCCGAGATTATAAGGGTGGTGAGAGATGGTGAGGTGAGTATTCTCGGTGTATATACTTAATGAACGTTTCGGTTGGTTGAGGTGACAACAAGGTCACGTTGACGAAAGGGGCTGTAGCCCATCAATATTGCATCAATCATTAATCATCGATCATCCCCTCATTGCCAATTGGCAGTGCGTTAAGATAGAACCGAAGCAGGAACCACATTTCTCCAGAAGACTAACGAGGTCCCAGTAGCTAGGTGGCTCGATTTTGACTTGGGGTGATTATAAATATCCTGGGATCTATACTCTTGTCGGGGAAAGTAAGCTCAGCGCTCGAAAGTTCTGATCGCACGCGCGCGGGGGGAGAAGAGATGCTCAACTGAGGGTAGAAATTCATGACAAAATCTTCACACCGATGGCTCGCGATCTGCCGTGCATTGTACCGAGGAAAGCAATTTGGCTGTCGTGAGTACAGAAATACCCAATTATAGATCCGTTGTCCTTGTTCTGATTTCGATTGGGCATAGGGCGACAAATCCATGAATCATGGCCGCCCAGGATGAGAGAATACTCAATCAGCTTCAAACCTGTCGACGTCACTGCAGCTGCGTGCTCGCTTGGTATAATCTTGATCTGTTTCCTTCCCTACTCTCGCGAAAAAAGATTGACGTCTAGAAGGATATATCATAATTAAACTATTACCATGTATGATATCTTCCGAAGCATCAAAAAACTTCATCTCAAATGGTATCCAATTGTAACATTCACCGTGATAGGACTTCTGACACGGAGGTGCTAATTCTCACATGATCTCACATCTGTTGACATCTTGCAATGGAGTGGAGCTTCCATCAGGTTCTAGTTTAGTACCAATTGAGTTGAATCAAAAGATACCATTGAACTATGTACGGGAGCAACCACCTCTCCGGAACCGGCGTTGCGGAGCGTAAACGATCTGATCCGCACACAAGCCGTGTGATGCGAAGAATGATTCGGCGATCGCCGTACTTACGCCGTACCCTTTGTTCGCAAGGTCAAAACTGAGAACTCTGCTCTTACCTCTTTGAAAAGTTCAGTTGCTGCTCGTCGACCTCTTCTATAGGAATACGTCACACAAACCCTTCACGAACCATTTTCAGTCATCTGGTATCCCCTAAGACAGGTCGACCGTTCAAGTTAGCTTCCATGCCATGTCTACGATCGTACTGTTAGCCATCAATCGATATTTCTCATATTGGAAATGATTTTGAAAGAAAATGAATTCTTTCAACCAGCTAGTCTATACCGAAACCCTTATCTCACTTCGACCAGTGCTTACCAGCCAGCAGCAGTGAGTTAGAGACATCTTTTATCGCTCGTGTTATGTAGTTGACTTCTCCTATAATAGAAAGATGAATTTGTGCGACTTCTTGGCGACTGCCAAGGATGGTGAGTCAACCTTGGGTCGTCCTCTGGATAAGGACCGAGCTCCAGAATGCGATAATGTCTTGGCACGTGTCAGTATACTGGATCTCAGACAGTATATAAAGCGAAGCTTCAAAAAATGCCTCCGTAAATACCTACATCACTATGGGAATTTTCAAACGCAGCGATGGTCTGAAGATCAAGAGCCGTACAACTTCGGTTTCTCTTAGACCTACAAATCCCAATTATGCCACCCTAGGCCCTATTGCACATACTTTGACAGCAGATCAGCTCGTTCAGCAGATGGGTACAAACCTGAACGACGGCCTGACAAAGAACGAAGCCGCTAGAAGGTTAGAGATATGTGGAGCCAACCTCCTTGATGGAGATGATGGCGTTTCTGCCATAGAGGTCCTTATCAAACAGCTTGGTGAGTTGCGAAATTAAAGTCCCTTTTCGATGGATTTTCATAATGCTTGCGTATAGCGAACGCCCTAACACTTGTGCTTCTTGCAGCATTAGCATTGAGTTTTGGTGTCAAAGATTGGATTGAAGGCGGGGTGATCGCGGCTGTCATTGTTTTGAATACGACGTCAGTCTGTCCTTTCCGCTCCACATCTCATGTTATTGAAATCGGCTCCACAGCGTCGGCTTCTTTCAGGAGTATCGCGCGGAGAAAACAATGGATTCGTTGCGACAACTATCTTCACCGACCGCACTCGTGATCCGCAACGGAGAAAGCGTAGCAATTCCAGCGAGAGATGTCGTTCCAGGCGACGTCGTGATGATCAAGACTGGAGATGTTATTTCTGCTGATGTTTGTCTCTTGGTCAATCAATCTTTGAGCTTTGGCTGACCGTTATGTGGGACAGTTACGTCTATTTTCTGTATCAAATCTGGAAGTTTCTGAGCAGTTGTTAACAGGAGAATCTGTTCCAGGTGTTTATTGCTACCCGCTCTCATCTATTATAGACTGATGACATGTATAGTCGCTAAGACCGAGGAAACACTGGACAAGGAAGACTTTGATATATCTATAGGAGACCGGTTCAATCTTTGTTATGCCTCGACGGTAGTGACAAAGGGACGTGGCACCGGGATTGTCGTCAGCACTGCCATGCAGACACAAGTACACGATTATTCTTCTTCTTCCTAGTCCACGCTGACTATAAATAAGATTGGTAGCATCGCTGAAGCTATCAGTGGAAAGAGAACTGGAGAGAGTCAAGACATCGATTCACGACCTTTCTATAAGAGGGCCCTCGCCAAGATTGGGCGATGGCTGTGAGCCTCCTTCCTCATTACATACATTCCTTAAGCCTCACTCCGTTTTCAGTGGTCTTACTTCCGGTACACTCCTTCAAATCAAGCTCAATAAGCTCGCGTATCTGCTTTTTGGTTGTGCTATTATACTTATACTTATCGTGTTCGCCGTCGCGCGCTTCAAAGTTGACGAGAATGTCGTCCTGTATGGAATCGCTAGTGCGATCGCAATCATACCGGAATCGCTCATCGCCGTTCTGACGCTTACAATGGCTGTTGGTACAAGGAAGATGGCGAAGGAGAACGTTATTGTCAGAAAGTTGGATGCGTTGGAGAACCTGGGTGGTGTTACTGATGTATGTAGTGATAAAACCGGTACTCTGACGCTTGGTGCGTTTTCCCTTATTTCATATCTCTCTTGCGGTGAACATCGTTGTCCAGGTAAGATGTCCGTCCGGAAATTTTGGCTCGCTGCGGATATGGATCACGCTGTCGAATATGTTGTCGATACCGCGCATGATGCTCTCGATCCGAACGGCGGTGCTATACACAGAGAGAGTGACGGTTCCGTTATCAACCAGGAGACACGCTACGAGGGGTTGTCTCAAGCTGTCAGAGTCGCTGCTCTTTGCAATGTTGCAACGTAACGTGATTTATAGCATGGTTCTCTCTTACATGCTAATCACACATCAGAATCCATAAGAATCTGAAGGGCGAGTGGAAGTCAACTGGTGACCCCACCGAGGTCGCTCTGCAAGTTTTTGCTACGAAGCTTGGCGTGGGGCGTCCGACGCTCACCGCTGATCCGTCAGAGCAAAATGAAATCCAGGGAAGGCCGGCTCTCGGTGAGGTCATCGTTGAGAAGGAGAAGGATTTCTTGAAAAGTTGCAAACCAACTCAATCTAAGCGTTACGTTCTCAAGGCTGAGTTCCCCTTTTCCAGTGAGCTAAAGAGGATGTCCACGATATATTGGGATAACGAAGAAAAGCAATATATTTGTCTCATCAAAGGCGCTGTACGTTGTCCCTGCCGATTGCTCACTTTTTTTTACTGATTCCACGCCAGATGGAGCGTATTCTGGACCTTTCCGACACGTATGTTCCCTCACCTGAGAAGCACCCCTTAACGACGTCTCCCATGACCGAAGCGATCAAGAACACCTTTCTCACCAAAGCTGAAGAACTGGCTTCTCAAGGTCTTCGCGTCATCGGTATGGGGAAACGTACTCTTCCGCCCGGCAACGTGGAAGATATCACCAGGGAAGATGCCGAAAAGGGCTTCATATTCCTTGCATTGGCTGGGATATTCGACCCTCCGCGGCCAGAGACACTTGGTGCTGTCAGGGCTTTCAAAGAGGCTGGAATTGTGGTGCATATGTACGAGTTCGTCCTCTACTATTAACTGCTGATTGACTTCTACAAGGCTAACTGGTGACCATCTGACTACTGCCCGTGCTATCGCAGAATCGGTCGAAATCATTTCCCCCAACGCGCCCAAGAGCGCTGTCATGACTGTGCGTTCATATCTATCCCTCATTTGCACTTAGAACTCACGGTTACTGCGCTAGGCTGCTGAGTTCGATAACCTCAGCGATGAAGAGATTGACGCCTTGCCGGAGTTGCCGCTTGTGATTGCCCGGTGTGCACCAGAGACTAAAGGTGAGGCTTGTGTGGACCTGCCGAACATATTGCTCATGAAGCTGAACCATAGTCCGTATGATACATGCCGGAAAGCGTCGCGGAAAACATTTATCCATGTCAGGTGATGGTGTCAATGATTCACCCGCACTCAAATTAGCACCTGTTGGGATTGCCATGGGCATGGCTGGGTCTGACGTCGCGAAAGATGCTTCCGACCTGGTGCTGACCGACGAGTAGGTTTTTCTTTGACAATTGTGATTGAACTTGTGTTTGATTGTTGAATCCATCTAGTAACTTTGACTCAATTCGTGTGGCCGTGCAAGAAGGACGCAGGCTCTTCCTTAACATACAGCGTTTCATTCTACATCTGCTGACCACGAACGTCGCTGAAGTTGTTCTCTTGATTGTGGGACTTTGCTTCATCGCAACCGATGGTTCCACTAGTGTCTTTCCACTGAGCCCTCTAGCTATTCTCTGGGTAAATATGGTACGTGACTCGCATAGAGACGATTTTCGGCATGATCTGATAGCACGCAGCTCACCAGCTCTCCACCTGCCTTTGGGCTGGGCCTTGAAAGAGCACCCGCTGATCTTATGAGACGACCACCTCATTCGACGAAGGATGGTGTTTTCACTTGGCCGGTCATCATCGACTGTCTATCCTACGGCATTGTGATGGGTGCAACCTGCTTAGTAACCGTAAGAACGTATCCCTCTTATTCATTTGTCATTCCTGAATGGTACTTCTGCAGTTCATCATAGTTGTATATGGTGCAGGAAACGGAAACAGCTCACTTTTGCACGAATGTAACCACGAGGATATGCATGGGTGCAATTCGGTATTCAGAGCACGCTCGACTGTCTTCGCGACGTTGATCTTCCAAATTCTCCTCTATGCGGTCGAGTTGAAATCATGTAGGTTCAGTTAGCTTCGCTTTGTTCGGACTGATAGTTTTACCTTCATAGTGGATCGATCTCTATTTTCTTTGGCTCCAGGGCGACCCTTTTATAGAGACTTGTGGGCGAATCAGGTTCTCCTGTGGTCTGTCGTGGGTGGCATGATTAGCGTTGTATTGCGTAAGTTTGTAATGTCCATACTTAGTGTGTTTCGCCGTCTGATACGTCTCCTTTAGCAATTTATATTCCAGGGTTCAATACCCACGTCTTTTATCAGTCAGGAATTTCATGGGAATGGGGTGTAGTGGTTGGAATGTCTCTTGTGTTTGTCGCGTGGTGCGAGATCTGGAAACTGTTCTGTCGGAAACCACTGTATAAGCGATGGATGCGAACTTCTGTCCAGGAAAAAAGGTAGTGTTGAACCCCTGGGACAGTGTATAAAATGTATATCACTGTATATCAATCACTATGATCGAAGAATTTAATGTACTTATACACAAGGACCGTCCCAACAGCTCAGGAGTTTAACTATGATTCGAGACCGGGTTTCGTCTCTTGCTAAGTATTTGGACGCTGACTACTACATCGAGGACACCGCTAGAGACTCTGGAGGCGTTCCGCATCCGAACTATTATTTCCGCGCAGGACAACCTTACAAAAGATCCTGTCTTTTTTGGATCATGTTAACAGGGAAACACTGAATGAATGACAAGTAAAGCTTAAAAGTTCAAACCTACCTAATCTACTAGTATCCTGGTATATATACATGGGATATTCTGAATCATAATGCGAAGGTCAGGTGTGCAAGCACGGAAGCGTCTATACAAAGCCCATTCAAGTCTTTGTGGTCGTCCTGTAAGTTTCACGCTATCAATAGCCCGATGGAACCTCGGGTTGGTGCCGAACCACTATCTTCAGTGGGAGACAGCTGTCCTGATCTGGATAGGAAGGGTCTCATATGATACATCTGCGCCTTTGGCTCTCTCCCGCAACAACCCCCATTGTACCCACCAGTTATCCGCTTCATCTTCTGCATCATATCCAAACACCTCTCTGACCTCGATCCATTCCGGCGACTCCCCCGCCTCCCCATTCGCCTCTAAAATTCCTTTGCTCGAGTCACGTTTCGCTCGCAGAGTGCTGTCGCGTTGCTGTTGCGCCTCACCTTGCTCCATCGTCATATACATAAGGATACTCGTTTCCTTCGTCGTTACGAAATTGCAACGCGGTTGTCGTAGCTCCTGGAACGCCCACAGGAAGGTCGTTATTTGGTCTGTCTTGCGAAGATGCGAGAAGAGCTTAGCGAGAACTGCAGCGTCTTCTATAGCCATGGCCGTTGATTGCACAGACCCTGGCTAAAGGACACGAAATTGTGTGGACACTTAAGCGTTAAAGGAGAGAGCGTTGAAGACTTACGGGTAAGGGGTGTGCTGCCTCTCCGATCACGAGCACGGGTCCACTCTGATGCACCCACTCCTCCAACTCCGGGTGTATGCAAACGCTTGTACATGTCACTTCATCGGATAATTTGTACAATTTCTTCAAACTGTTCAGGAGCTATAAATCGTGCCGTCCACGAGACCCTTGGGTAACAGTACTGACCTTGGTTCTGCTGTTGAGAGTAAAGAACCGAGGCTTTCCCGGGGAACGTGTTGATCCCATCGCGTCCCATATTCGACATTGGTTGCAGGACCGTATAAGAAGAGCCCAAATTCGGAACCATCTCCCTGTGCAAGGGTTCAACGGCCTGCATACGCGACGGCATCATCAAAACCCACGATTGGAAAGCCAAGAGCGGAATGGGCGTGCCCAAACCAATTAAACATCGTGGTCTGTGCCAAGACATGAAAACCAAAGCGGCGTTCGAGAGAAGAAAAATCTCACATGATTCTGGCTATACAGATATGTCAGATCCGGATCTTCGACGATTGCTTCCCGTCGTACTGTCATACTAGCCGTCTTGAGTCTTCTGTTCGGAATGGCCACCGATACACAGCATACCTGTACATGTTCATTGGCTCCGACACAAGCTGTTCCTCCACAGGTGGACGCAGAAGATGCCGCGTGAGACCTGTCACACCATCTGCACCGATAATGACGTCGGCTCGTAGCCGTTCCCCAGAATCAGCGAGGGTCACAGTTGGATTGACGGCATCTATATCGGCCACTTTGGTCCCTAGACGCACAACAGCGCCAGTGAAGATGGCGAGTTCATAGAGCAAGTTCCGGAGGGCGGCGTGCTGCGTCAAATGTCAGTCCAAATAGAAGGCTCGAAGTTCTGTTTAGAACCCACTTGTGTGAATAAAAATTCCCCTCGTGTATCACGCAGTACTTCTTCTACCCAGCGGTGTGTGCCGAGCAATTCGCCTGTCTCATCTTTCGTGCGATGATGAGACGAAGAAATAGCCGGTGGTTTCAGTACTGTACTTACAAAGAATGAGGTTAACTTGCTCTGCTTTGACTGCGATGGCATGGACTTCGTCTGCAAGCCCCCAGGAGTATATGATCTTCGAGAGATTTGGTGGTATCCGACAAGGTCCACTCGACTCCTACATCGGAACACAAGATAAATATCTACAGAACTTGGAAGTGAATAAATGAACTCACCCGTCTCTTGTTTAGTGTATTTGCATCATCTTGCTCGAGGACTGTCACACGGTGCCCGACGCGTCTTAGAGCTACAGCTATAGAGCGTGCATGTATGGATTTTATTGCACGCATTAACCAGATGTTCCTAATCTTTACTTACCACAAGCCAACCCAGCTATGTCACCACCAACGACTACAAAATCAATCGTCAATGCAGCTTGTTTTTCTGCGAATTTAAACTATTTAAGATGTTAGTCCTAATCCATCCTACATAGGGAGCAGCAGCCTAACAGACCTTTTTGAACGACATCAAAGTAATTGGAGAAATCGGACTGGTGAAGTGGTAAGAACGGGTGAAGAAACGCGTAAACGAGTGGAGTCCGCTGATTATGTGTGCCAAAAGCTTCTAATTACACGATGGGATACCGGAAGAATATTTCGGCAACCACAGCTGTTCTTCCATGCGATGGGCTGATTCCGTCCATTTGTTATGGAATATACGATCATTAAATTCGCGTGTAACCACTTCTTAAAAAAGTTGTCACAGAAGTAACGCCATCACGTGGGGGTATTTCCGGTTCACTCCTCGCCGAGTCCCGGCGCTCTGCTCTCTCGTCTGAACGATATACGTATGCTCTTGAGGTTTTCTTACATAGAATCTATGAAAAATGGTTGACTTGGCCCTCTTGGCGGTGAATAGCAAATTCGTCATCTTTGCTTGTCTCATGAAATCTGGTCGGGAACAGGAGCATTCAGTCTATGTCCAGGCACCGGCCGAGACAGCATCTCGAAGCAAAGAGAAGCAATATCTCAGGAGTCGTACTCCCAGTGGGGTGGGTTCGCGAAGTTGTGGGTATGTACTTGTGTACATAGAAAATCCTTCGATGTGGCGCTTGGACACACACTGGTAACTGTCCCTGAGCACCCTAATGAAAAAAAGTTAATAAGGGCCGGCGACATCAATTTCACTAAATTTTCATCTGGTTGTGGGTCCCAGATACTTATCGATTCTCCTCTGTAAATACAGATATGCATTTGTGGGGACGAGAGATTGAATTCGAGTGCAGGTTATGTGCGTCGCGAAAACTTCCGGCGAAATACTTAACCACCCGGTTCGTTGAGAAGCTCTCGAAGTTCGTCGAAGTCCTCATTCGAAGTTGACGCGAAGTAGTTGGTCATGAAAAAAAATATCAAGACTGCACTAGCGCGAAGCTCCGGGGTCGCACTGGCAAGGGTACTTTCGTAATAGATGGCGCCGTAAAAGAGTATACCAGTATTGGGGATTGATACAGCGACTTGATTTAGAAAAATTCTCTCTACACATAGGTACAATATAGTAACAATATCTAGAGCTAGCAGGAAGGAAAGAAGGGAAAAAATTGCTAAACTTCTAGGCGCTCGCAAGATATCCGTCCCAATCGTACCCCGTCACCATTCATCCCTCACAGACTAAGGACCAAGCTCTCATAATTTGCTTGCTACCAACCTGTGGTCGGTAGCCTCATTTTCTCTTTGCATTTTCTTTTCCTCTTTCTCCTGGGCCTGAGTCTCCTCCTCCTGCAACAGTTGCGCCATCACCTCTTCTGCCCACTGAACCGCAGCAAGGGCAAGTCGCTCGACATCCGCCCGGGTGTTTCCCGCATGCAAACACACGCGGACACGGTCTCGTCCTTTGGGTACCGTAGGCCATGTGATAGGGCGTGCATTCATACCAAGCGCACGGAGCGCCGCAGAGAGTGGCCGTGGGTGCGAGGTCATGAGTGGAATGATTGGAGATGGAGGGTTGTGAGAGTTGTTCAGGTAAGCGGGAAGGGAAAGGAGAGTCGTTGGAATGTTGGCGAGCCTTGATCGCAAGTAGTTGGTGAAATATAAGGAAAGATCAAGGAGTTGTGAAGCGAGCTGTAGGGAAAGGTGGTCAGCAAATAGTGGGAATAGAATCAGCGAGCGACGACCATACTTGAGAGGCAGTGCCGTCGGTGAGTAGATCGAAGGAGCAATCAGCAGCGATGACATTCACATTGCTGAGCGATGTGGTATAAATCAAAGAGCGCGCGTAATTGAGGAGATAATCACGGATGAGCGTCGAGGTCAAAATCACAGCTAAAGGGATATCAGTCATAGCAACAAGAAGGAAAGAAAGTCAATGCTCACCTCCTGATGCAGCGAGTGCTTTTCCAAATGTGTGCAGACGGGCAAGAACTTTGTCCTCAAGGCCAAGTTCGGCCACCCGACCCCTGCCTTGGTGTCCATATACACCCGTTGCGTGAGCTTCATCGACCACCAGATGCACATCTTTCCCTTCCAGGGCCTCCGCGATCTCCTTGAGTGGTGCAAACGTCCCATCCATACTGTACAGACTCTCAACGGCGACAAACACGCTTGCCCTCGGGTGTTCTCTCTTGACCCGTGCCAGGACATTCTTGAATGACGCGAGATTGTTGTGTTTGAAGGGATAAAGTGCGTCTGTAACACGTGAGGCGCGCATCCCGTCATGCACGGACGCATGGATATACTCATCGTATATCACGACGTCTCCTGGCTGTGGTATACACGAGAAAAATCCAACATTCGCATCAAATCCGGAATTGAAAAGCAACGCTGCTTCAGCACCAAAGAATGTACGTAATCGTTCTTCGAAGGCGTTATGGGCGCTCCCATTGACAAGTAACCGAGATCCGCCTGACCCAAGTACATCTGGCGAAGTACTGAGCTTGGTTACAAAGCGTTCTCGAAGGATTGGGGAAGTAGTAAGGGACAAGTAGTCATTGGAAACGAAGTCAATTAAATCTGGGGCAGATGAGGTCGTGGGTTCAGGTAATCGGCGTCGAATCAGTCGGGATTCACGAGAAGCAAGTGAGGCTCGTAGTTTCGCGTTCAGGGTCGTGTCGTCCATTGCTGAAGGGAGTGGATGGACCGATGAATCATAACGTATCTCTTTGGGGTCGCGATAAATCCAAGGTCACCCCAGAGAGTCGGAGGATCTAATTCACGGAGTTAAGCTTGCACGGAACGCGATCGACCGAAAAATTTTGAAGCGTGTTGATCCGGCCAGAGATAAGAGACACTTTGAGAGGAAGAATGAGATGAGGACGGGGAAAAACGCGAGAGTTACATACAAATCCTAGTTGTTGCTTGAGATTACAGAAGTGACAGTCAGTTCGGCCACCATGAAAAAAATTGGCGCCGCACTAACGCCGCTTTTCAAGGCCAATGGTTCCCTACTATGATCTACAAACTTGAAGAGAGTGAGAGATGGCCTACAGAAGACTTACGGGATACCGGAGCAGACTTTGCACGCCACCGACGATTTTACATATACGTATTTTTCTCGTCATCAATATACAAATATTGTGACTCCCATCCCTTCCATGTAAATACCTGCTCGACCAAGGACTCAAATACTTACTCCACACTTACGCCTTGTCTGTCTCGTTGACATTTCTATGACTGAGAGGGGTGTCGTATTGCCGGGATCTTGCGAAAAAATAAGCCAACTGCTTGGGTGTTCGTGTCGATGTGCATCTTGCTAAAGGGCGAACGAACATACTGTACAAGACGTCACAGGTCTGGGCCGATTGTTTACTAGATGTAGGCCGGCTGCAAACAACTTTCGAGATTGTCAAACTTGAATGGTTCGATTGGTGTGTTTGGGTATGTCGGGAAGAATCACACTTTCGAAATAACAGCGTTTGCAGTTCCGCTTGGCGT
>JAGGAX010025130.1:0-22754 GCA_017657335.1 Termitomyces titanicus | reverse complement strand
ATAGGGGATCCTCAGACTTGTTCTCTTTGGATCTCCCTCTGCCAGGTGTGTAGTTATGCATGTATATATCTGTACAGTACTCAATATACTTTGGATCTCCCTCTGCCAGTTGTGTGATTGCGCCACAGCCTCCAGAGGTCGCCCTTACACCCCTCATCCTCAGTGGGGTCCATGCTAAACATCCTTGTGTCTCCAGCGCTGCTGTCCTCATTTTTCAACTGAAGATCAGTCAACAACCTGTCCATAGTGGAGTCACCTCGCTGCTCATAGGCAGAGGAAGTTGGTCTTGATGACAACATGGTGTCTCTGTAAGAGTGTGCAGCTCCATCGAAGCCCAGTGATCCAGGGCACATACTAGCCTGTTGTCTGAGGCTTCGAGTAGTACTGTTCCCTGGAACTGTGACTGGCTGTGTACCTTTATCCCTTTCAGTGATGCCAGCATTTTTTGTGTTGAAATGTGTGGTAACCATAGATACAAGTTTCTGTGTGTAGTAGTAAGTAAAAAAAAATTGGAGTAATTCTCACCTAGTTGGATGAATCCTGGTTGATCAGACCAAGAGGTACCAGAGCTCAGTGAAGATGAAGCTAGAGTTTTTAAAGTAGAGCAACTTGTTGAGGTAAAAATATGTGATGCAAGCATGAAATACAGTTAAGTCACATCAGGAATAATGATAGAGGTCACTCGAAAGACTGTTATAAGTTCTCAAATTTCTCTCCCGTATGTACAGAATACAAGGGCCCTTATATACTGTACATACAGCAAATAGTCATGGCAGAAAATAGTAGGTAAGTTTGAAATAGAACTA
The DNA here is from genome assembly GCA_017657335.1 of Termitomyces titanicus. Taxonomy (NCBI): domain Eukaryota; kingdom Fungi; phylum Basidiomycota; class Agaricomycetes; order Agaricales; family Lyophyllaceae; genus Termitomyces; species Termitomyces titanicus. Next base: position 21,948 of record JAGGAX010025130.1, on the reverse strand, counting down.
AAATTGTAACTATTGTAATGAGTAGAGAGTAAGGTTAAATACTTTGAATTATTCCGATACTGTTGGGGGCCAGCGACAATGGTCGGATGAGTACGAGTAGTAGATTTTCATTATTAGAGAGTATTTGCAAGGGGGTTTTCATTGGAACTCAGCTAGCATCAGTTGGAATTAGGCACAATTGATGGACAGCTCACTTCCTGGTCTATACCTTTCCAGGCGATGTGACAGTCACCTTGGAACCTTCTCAGCACCGTCGTTGCAAGTGTACACGCTCCGTTGCCAACTATACTTGAGCTCACGGTCAACTACAAGGTGATATCCATGACTTCAATGAACTTATAACATATTCCTAACTACATGGATTAGGAATCTCGATTGGAGAAAGTGATGAGCGTGACAACTCTCGAAACATCGGCATCCGGCAATCACGCCAAGAATTTTCACTCGGCTAAGTTTTGATGGAATTCATTTTTGCCCAAAACCCCTTGCAAATACTCTCTATTGCTAAGGTAATTAAGTTGCCTCGCACACGTCATAAATTACAAATTCATCTTATCTCTATCTGCGGACATTGCCATAGCCTGCACAGCACAAAATCTCACATGTTCATGGATGAAAAGGGAAAGGTTGCTCTCATGCCCGATAGACTTGTGGAGTGGGTACGTCACTACTTTGTATTGTCATCAAGAGATCACTAACTCTAATCCGCACATCTAATTGGCCTATAGTAGCTCCTCAAATATATAGATACGGCTCTCTTAACGGGTAAGCTCCGTCTTTTACTTTGGGAGAACTTGTCATGCACTCTGTGCTTGTCATCCTTGTACGATGGCGTCGGAAATTGCAAAACCAAAGCTGACATCATACCTATGGCGCGTACAATAATACGTGAAAACTTGAACGCCCGCTACGCAGCACAAATCTTGCTCCTCCTAACCTCGATATGGATTCCTCACACTTCATATTCCATGGCACGTATGTTCCCGGGTATATAACATCAGTCAAACAACTTGAGATAGCATGCTGTCGATAACTTGATATCGGAACGCGCCGAGAAATCTCTTTCCTCAACGAAGCCTGAGTTGAGTAAGGCAACGAGGCTTGTGAATGAGTAGTGGGGTGGCGGGATAAGTTAGGATGAAGCAGAAATGGAGAAGAACCAAGCCAGTAAGCCTATATGATGGATGCCTCGAGAAATTACTTGCACGTTCTAAACAACAGGAGCCATATTTACTGTCCCATGACTCGGTTAAGTATACGCGAAGCTTATTCTATCATTCACGTTCCAGTCCACAGCGAAACTCTGCAGTTGTGGAAGTTACCGTTGTCACGACAGATCGGATGGAAGGAAGGTAAGTAGTCACCAGTCAGCGTGTAATCAGCGTTTGTGGAGCCGTCATTAGTAAATTCATTGATAGAATGGACGATTGGAAGGAAAGAACGATGATTACCAGTAAGGTCCATCGATAAGAGGTTATTGACAGGCCTTTGACACTCCGGTGGGCCGCCTGACGAGTAGCTAGTAAGTCTAGGTTGCTGACGGCATTCATTCTCTGCTGAATATAATAATGAATACCGACAAAGGCCTCCAGCAGTGCAATTTTCACCTTCAGCTCCATCATAAATCATCATGTCCGGCCCAATTCCTACTCTTGCCACTGGTGGAATCTATAAGATCATTAGTGTTATTGCTGGTAGTGTCGTCACCCTGTCTACTGCAGACGGTGCCACCAGTATGTCAAATAATCTCTCAGTCTTCAAATCGCCTGATCGCCCTCCTAGTCAATGGTTACCGTGACGGGGACCAGGACAACCAGAAGGTAGGTATATTCCCTGTGACTTGTGGCACCATTTGTCCATAGCCTTTGTTAACGTAGTTCAAAGTGGCTTGCGGAAAACATCGGCGGCGACAAGTGGACACTGAAAAGTCTCCATAGGCACAATGGCAAAGACGTTTTCTTGAGCTACCCCGCAAATTCTGCTGAAGGGACATTCGCCACCGGTGGCGCGGAAGTACGTCCGTGGGACATCACACAATGGGGCACACGCGGTGGTGCAGAGTACAGGTATTTACTTGGCACTGCCTACCTTTGCTAGCTATTTGTCACCTCCTTCCCTAGGGTTTGGGTTCCCGGCGGCACGGGTCTTGTGCTTGACCTACTTAATTGGGACCCTAGTGACGGCGCAAAAGTTCAATTGTGGAAGACCCATGATTCAACGGCGCAGTTCTGGTTGTTTCAAAGGATCTGAGTCCGACTAGGTTGAACCGACCATGAAGTATGTATTCGTCATTTGTTAGGACAACGAGTCAAGCTGAGTCGTCTTGATGTTCAGACCATCTCGCTTCCCGTCAGCGTTGTCACATTGATGTTTCAGAAGTTTCTGGCTTCTACATTTTTTACCTTCTGATTGTCCATTACCCATTTTCCTCTTACTCGCCTCGAGAGCTCTCGGTTTTGTTCTTGTTCGTTACTCAAACTCAAATTCACATGTCAACACCGAGGATGTGACATCTTCTCTACGAACTTTTGTACTTTTACTTACTGAATATCTAGATCCAACATCTAGGTGAATATATCAAACTGTTGATCGCATCTGGTTGGCGTCAATATGATTCGTGAGGCCGTAGTCCGGCACGGTAGCAAGAGTAGAAAAGACCGGCGAGGCCAAAGAAAAGCCTGAAAAGGCAAGAATAAGATAATAGAGAGTAAAAACAAAGAATGAAAGACGGCAAGACAAAGAAAATCATGTAGAAAGAAGACGAAGGAGGGAATAAGCGCCCAGGTATATGTATGACCTAATCGACAGGACCTATCTCAGCCAATCGGCCGATGGCGATAAAAACGAGTATCGAGGACGGCAAGGACGATGCAAGATAAAGGACGAGGGGTCAGGCAAAGACCAGGGATCTAGGATGAAGGATGAAGGACTCACTCAGTAAAGATACAGAGAATCCTTCCGCCTTTGTATCACCTGCTCGAAACTAAAGCCTTCGAGACGAGCTATCTCCTAAACTAACAAGTTCTTCTTGTTCTTACGGGTAAGCATTTCCCTTATTACTTCCAGTCAAGTTAGTTCAGGCTCTTGGGGCCTGCGTGGTCTAGTGAGAATCGAAAACATACCCCATGCAAGAAATGTACTGAATGCTAGACCAGCCAGCGAGATAGCCATTGATTGGTGATATTCAGGACCCCATGCTGACTTCCACGTGTATGATCCAATTCTGCATAATGGAGACCTATAAGCGTTGAGAAATGAGAGTTGAGGACCGCGACAGACAGACTTCCTAGGTTTCCGACACCATTGACTATTCCCATTGCAGCAGCACGCTTTCTATCGATACGACAATGCTCAGTAAAATCCACTGACAATCAATAAATTCCGTACGCTGGCGGTCGGGGAACCGCGCTGGATAACCATACAAGATTCATTGCGAGACCTGAAATAAAAATCGTCAACAGATTATTTCTACCACTTTGAAGAAATTGACCAGAATATCCAGACGCCATGAGGAACATCGCGACATATCTACCAGGAATCTTCATGGTCGACAGCCCGATGATAAACCCAACCATGGCTACCCACCACCAGCCGGCAGCGTGAAAAAATCTTTCACCAGTTCTGTCTGCGTGCCACGCACTAAGACAACAGACAATGGTCGCGAACACCCATGGTGGCCTAGAATTGTCCATGAATAATAACAAACAAAGAGCTACGAAATCATCGTACGCAGCCAGCAAGAGGGTGATCGTTGTCGAGAAACCAAGGGTTTGGGTTAAGCTTCGATAGAGGAATAAGACCAAAGTGACAGAAAAGGAATCAGCTGTACAAACGTTGGAAAGAAGTTCGCGAAAGTAAGGCTCAAAATCTGTGAAATCGTTTGGAGAGTAAAGAGTAGGACAAGTGGATCACTAATGGCCATCTTAAAACCCTTCAAGAGACTACAAACTTATATGTGAACATCAATTTACCATCAGACGGAATAGAACATACGAATCTCCTGCATTATCCTGGTCTGCTTCTCCTGCGTCTTGGTATATTCGGGCTAGAGCGAGACGGCGCTCATAGCTGGACATCCAAGATGTATTATGTGGCTGATGGGATCAAATTCGGGATGCGACAACACGGTTGAGAGTATATCTCACGTAGTCCGGCAGCAGCCACCTGTAGGTAGACAGACGTGTGTAGTTATAGTTATAGTAAAGCCATGAAAAAAGTGAACTACTAACATGCTAGCGAACCCTATGAGAGTTGTAATTGATCCCTATAGTAAAGAATATTAGAGGGAAGTATGATGGTAATGGTTTGAAATGTCGTTGATACCTCGATAAAGAATAACCTCAAGGCGAAGTCAAATTGTGGAACGTACTTGATACGACAATGCGTTCACACACCATCTCCAAGCCCGGATACCGCGTTTTCCCTCCATGGTTGCAAGGATACCAGCGGCCATGAGCTTTCAGAAGAGTGTCTGTGTCAGATCATAACATCTTTGAAGATCAATGGCCTACAACTCCAAATGCGTTTGAGATTAGCTGCCCTGCAAAGAAGATAGAGGTCCTAAATGCCAACTCCTGGATAATTTTATAAGTGAGCATTAGAGTTTCTAACGAAGCAGTCATTACCTTCTTCGTGTACCATCGTGACAAGAGATAGACCGTGCCAGGAAATAATGCCGCCTCAGGAATACCGATGAACACGCGGCATGCTAGAATCCCACCGAAGTTTTTCGTCACCTGTCACTATCATGAATATCATTAATGACATGTATTATTGAACGAACACCTGTGAGTGCACTGGTAAGTCCCCAGAGAACAACGCAGAGGCCGATATATAAAGACGGCCTACGACTTAGTTCAGACAAAGTCAGCAACAAAGCAGAAGTAAAAACAGATATACCGCGGGAGATAATTAAGAAGCTGTCCGGTAGATCAAAATTGTGCGGATTTTCCGACTCAAAATATTACTATACCATATTTGAAGGGATTTGAGCTGGGCAATATGAAAGCAACTACTGTATCGTATTGAATATCTGCACAGAAGTCAGACACTGGCAAAGCTGTTTGACAGTAGACTAACCCGAGATGCCCAGATCCTGTTGCATGCCTTTCAATCGGGCAGTTGTAATGCCATTTCGCTGCATGCACAAGTCAGTATCCTCTATGCCTCCAATCGTGAACACTGACATCAACGTAATTCATAAGGTATATGACGGCGACGGTCGGCAGCAACCTCCAGTCGAGCTTTCGAACGAGATTGCGTTCGGCTTCTAGCCTGTCTGGAGTACCTGGCTCAGGAAGGTCAAGAGTATCAACGTCATTGGCACGCTTGTTATATTGGATCTCGACAGGAATTTCCTTCTCATCCAGCTTGGGTGGGATACGTGCGGTGGTCATACAGAGCGTGGAAGAATGGGATACAGTTTCCTACTATCGTTTTTATAACTGCAAGAAGCAATGGCCATACGGCACATCCGGCAGAAGATCCTGTGATCGAAGATGTGGTCCGCTTCTTGATATGATGTGACCCCAAAAGAGCAAACCCAAAGAGCCTCTGTGACCGGCGAGTAGTCCATGCTCCGAGAACAGTCCGAGAACTACTTACTCACCTCACTTCTCAGAGAACTACATCGTGACAATCATTCACCGACCACGTAAACAAGCTGTTCTCTTTCCCCTTCAAAACTTGAAGGATGAAGCTACCTGAAGGCAATAACTGGCGACTGGGAAGTGAGCTCGCGTGTGAGGAGAAATATCAACACCACAGTGTTTCCATGCGTGAAGCACACTCTATTCTTCGAGCGTAATACTATGTAGTCGAACTGATACATTGTAATTGCTGTATCTCGGACTGGAAATGATGCATCTACAGCAGTTCAAGGTCTAGGGAAGGGGAAGGGGAAATCACCCACTCCGGGTACGCAACTGGTAATGGGACTATACTCACTGCGCTGCATACTTAGAAAATGGGCACCGGCTGTTCGATGCGGTCCGCAGCCGTTTGAAACGGCCGCAGTCATTGGTAAGTGAATGCTATGCAGGTTGTTGTAAGCACGTGACCCCGGAGATCTCCGATGCCTGAGAAACCTCCACGGAGGTCTATAACATCATCAGTAGCCATCTGGATATCCTCTGGAGGCGGAGACGAGCTGGTTAGGTCAATCATTTTGTGAGTAAGTATCCGTTTAGCTGAAGCTTTTGCTGTGTCTTGACTCTTGTCAGAGATGTCATCGCGAACACGCTTGCTTGACATGTTTTTCGACAACGAAGCTTTCTTTTGCTGGCTATGCCATCCACCTCCACCCTTCAACACTTCTTCATTGCCTGTCCAATCATGGTCATTGCCATCTGTGATCCCGCCATCCAAAGGTGTGTCTTCATCTGCCGAAACATTTTCCTGACTCTTTGTTCTGAGCTCAGGATGCCGATAGATTGGTAGTGTTTGACAACGAACTATCTGGCCCCAGAAGCGACTTGATGGTAGGCCAACAAGTTGTACAAGATGCTTGCATAGAAGGTGTGCATCGTACTTTTGCCGCCCGCAGGTACAAGTGAAGTCACTGATTGATGTTTCGTGGATTTTCTTGCTGACTTTGCGCTCTAGAAGTTCCTTCCACGACTTCTTGAAATAAGTATGGAATGTTATCAACTGTTTCGATCGCATGATTCGATAGCTGTCATCTAAGATTTCCGCTCGGGCAATATATGCAGGTGTAACCTTGTTGATCAAGATCCAAACAAGATGATCTAAACGAGGCCGTGCTATGCGATGCAAATGATCATGCTTTAGTTGCCGCCAGAAGTTCTTGACGTTCATTGTTGTTCGCAGCTGGGAGAGATAGGGACTTGACGATCGTGCCCACAGGCACCACATTTTTGGTGAGTACCAACATTCCCACATGTAACCCCACACTTCTCAGAGTTTCCGGGCTTCACAGAAGCTGTACATCTCATATACAGCTTCTTGCCGGATTCGGTCCTTATTCCACTTCCCATCTCTCTGCAAGTAGTGGATGTTGACAATAATGTTTTGTGAATAGATGTAAAAGTTGTTTCCGATGTGGCGCGGGGCAAAACACGTAGTTAGGATCCTTCGAAGTGTGCTCGCCATCATCAAACACCCAATCAGGTCCGTTCTCGTCGTCCTTTTCATCACCTCCAGATTTTTTGTAGTAGCAGGTAACCTCTTTAAAGAGACCAACTTCTTCTTCATCTTCGGAGTCTGACTCACTTGTAGCCTCAATATCAATATAAGGATCCACAGCACCCGATGCCTGTTGTGGGATCGGAACCAAAGCTCGTATAACTCCATTGAGACGGACCACGAGCCTTGGAACAGCTGGCTCTGGAGCAGTGTTTTGTAGTACACCCCCAACTCGCAGAATAAGTCTTGGGATAGTCTTCTCTGCAACATGAGTGTCCTGTCATTATATCATTATATACTCTACTGTATATTATTGATTTGATTATAAGACGTACGGATACTGGTTCTTTAGCTTGTCCAAGTGGAACAAATATTGCATTGATCCAATCAAATTCCTTGTTTGCTTCAAGAACATGATAAAATTTGGGCTTCCGGCGGAGTATTGATAGGCGCGTTTTAATTGCTCGTAAACAGTGCCAAAAACGGAGTTGATGCTTTGCATCAGAGAACACCTTTTGGAAGGCATTGATTTCGGAGAAGTCCTTGTCAGTGAGCGTAATAATTGGTGTCAGTACCCATTTGCGCTTCACATGTTTGAGAAGGTCAGCAATGAAGCGTTCCTTTCCTCCCGGATTTGGTTCGCTACTCGAAGACTTGATGAGTAGATAGCCCAAGGGGCAACCAGATCCATAGACTTCTCCAAGGAGTGCATAAACCTCGAAGTTGGATCCGTTAGTATTCCCTAAGCAAATCAATCAGTTACAGCATCACAGATTCTTGTACATAGCACATACATGCTGAATCAAGTGAAATTTCACGGATATGCTTGCCCCATTTTGTAAGGAGCTCAGGTAAGGCAATTGCAATTACAATAAATCCCTCTTCAGCGTGGACCTCAATTGATTCAACTTTGTATGCCATGTTTGATTTATTTGTGAGCTGAGAGGCTTCCTTGATCAGGATGTTTGCAGATGTGACTTCATTATGATCGCGCTTCCACTCCAAGCTACTTTGTTCTACCAAAGTTGATATATAGCCTTACAAGAAAAGGCTGGATATGGATGTTTCTTGAGAATTTCATCCCATAGCTTAAAACCAGGTATGGTATGTTATTCAGGGATGGTGAGAATACAGTGGTGTCACGCACTTGAGTCGGGCTTAGATTTGAATTAGCTTTGACAAAGTCTTGAATATCCATGGGAACATAAATACACCAATACGGAACATGTGCTTCAATCGCACAAGAGCAAAGTCCTCTCCATCCATCACTGTTATGTGCAACCAACCAGAGCAATCAAAGGTGTACATTGCATTCTTATTACGGAACTTGATGACTTCTTTATTGCTTTTCTTAGATTTGTGCTGACGTGTGTCAATTTGGGCACAGTAATACATAAACTGGGATAATGGAGTGCGCTTGTGCCGGTATACCCTGTGGTACCTTTGAGATCAGATTGGTAAATTTGGATCAGATGATAGCAGTTCAATTTTACTTACACAAACCGATATTTCAGCGGTTCCCAGATGCTTTTAGCACATAAATCCCCCACAAATCAGAGTGTGGCTTCAGTACCAAGCTTATTAGGTGCCTTAGTGAACAGGGAAGACACATTGACACATGCATCAAGTGAAATGATATCCTCGGAATCCGCCAAAGAACCAAGAGAAGCCAGGAAATCAGCCAAATCTACAACAGGAGGTCTGACAGAGTTTAATAGCCATTGCCATCAAGAGATTCAGCATTTTGACATGGGGCTAGATTCTCCTTGTTTGCCTCTTTAGCTTTCTTCTTCTGTGCAACATGTGATTTTTGCTTTTCCAAGCAAGAGAGACAAGTTTTACTGAATCCTTCATGCAACCTTTGAAAGTGTGAGGTGTCTAGTAACAATGTATGTTTGCATCCAGAACACATTCAAGTGGATGTTTCCATAAATAAACACTGGAAAGATCAGAAGTGCAGAGAGGTTTGATGCGCCTTGACATGTTGTCATCATGTGGAATACTTATGTTTTTTGTTCAACAAATATCTATGTGTATATCATGTGCAACAAATGATGACAACATATCTACGTGTCTGTCATGTGTTGTACACGACAAAAGAGACAAGTCCGTGGAGGTTTCTCAGGCATTGGAGATCTCCAGGGTCATGTGCTTCCAACAACCTGCTGGGTGAGAGCCCAGGAACAACAAACTAAGGCAAGGGAGTAGGCACGAAGCTTTGTCTTGTTCCTTGTGTCAACTGTCCTAGGAAGGGACTCAAACAAGTCTATAACACCTAGTATTCATACATGACCTGCAGAAACAAAAACCATCCCTTTCCAAGTCAACGTCCTGATGCAGGTCGCATCCTAAACCCAACCCTCTTTGATGAGGCTCATCATCATGTTCGCTATAACCTCAACAACACCACCTTGCAATCAAAGTCATCTGTACTGTGTTGGCTTTGCATGTGAGAATGTTCCCTTGTCTCGTTCTTGGGCATTGGGGAGGATGTGTTGAGTAGCTATAGACGATTACAAGGAAATATCTGGAAACATTTTTAGACATTATACATTATTCACTGAATGATTGCAATCAATGAATATCATATCTACTTAGCAGACAGCTCTCTAGGCATATGTGGCTCACCAATGCATTACACACTATCATCAAGGTCGACTCCGTCAATATCTTCCCTCTCAACATTGTCGGAGTATCAGTGTGGAGGAGTATATTGCTTCAAGGTCATGCAGCATTGTGATACTAATATGGTTGTTTTCAAGGCTTCAAGAGTAGGGAACCTAATAACAGGCCTTGAGTTGTCAAATACAACAGTTTACTTATGAAAAGTTGGAATTTTTGATGAGAGGAGTGGTCATGGTGTGGCAATTATCCCTCTTAGGCATAGCAACATTAGGAACAGCAAAGAGTAGGAGCTGAGAGAAAGGCATGCATAAGAAGTTATACCTCAAAAAACATATGAAACAAAGATTTAAACCTCCGCCCTTCTTGATCTTCACAAGATTTGAATTTAGATCCTCTCTTTTTCTCTCCATTCTGAATCATGCCTTCTCGCTTATGTTTTTGTTTTTCAGCTCTTTCTCATCTTTTCTCATACATATATCCACTTTGACCTTTTCCCACCTGGCATGGTTGAGTCAAGCTTATTTGGAGCACATTCATGTTTTGACTTTCTGTTAAGCGAGATATGGGGGTTGTAGTAATACTCGTTTTTGGTATTTGAATGAACCGAGAGATATGTTTAAATATTAATAAAAAAAGCAAGTCCATCATTTGCTGAGGAATTTGATGATAGATTCCCAAGTTCCAATGGTTGACTGGACTCAGGATGGGGTCACTAGAGGACAACCCGAAGGAGGCAAGTATAAAGAGCTTAGCTGGGGAAGGAATTCAGTATGACTGCAAAGATGGAGCATCATAAGGTACAAAGGATCCTGCATTGTAAAAGATGCGTGCATGGAAGTAAACTACAGGGCACCAAGATGTTGTCTCCAGTATAGTGGCAGTCAGGAACAACCTATGTTGGCCAAACAACAATGACCTGAATGTAAGAGAGCAATCAATGGATAAGGTATAGAAGAAAATGGCCAGCAGGAGAACATTGGCCAGTAGTGAAGTTCGAACGAAAGTTGGTGTTCAGGGTAAGCTTTGGGTAAGCTGATTGATCATGGATCAGTAATCCAATTGATAAGGAATGCCCCATGCCCAGGATGTTCTCACACTCACTGCTGGCACTGGAAGCTTTTCACACGGGAAAAAGTGTGAAAGAAACCTGTTATGTCACTTCTTTGTTAGCTTTTTACAATAGAAAAAGGCATCTTCATTTGTTTAAAGTCTTTTTATGACAGAAAAATGTGCAAAAGAAATGGCATAACAAATTTCTTTTACACTATTTCTAATGAAACATTTTCCAGGGCCAGCAGTGACTACCACTATCATCTATTGTGCACTCACCGCTATGGCTTTATTGCATTGGACATTTCTACAAACAAGAAGAACACAATTTCATCAAGGGAAAAGCACTTTTTTCAAAAGTTTGGCTCTCTTTTTTGGTCTAAAAGTTGTGCTCTGTCAGCTGGACAGCATCAGGAAAATCTAAATGAGTAAGTTGTTTCCAGTCAAAGTTCATAGATATTCAAGCATATGCCTTACAGTTGTCAAGGAATAAGACACATTTATTACTCTCCTGGAGAGGTTACATCACATGTACTCAGCCATGCCCATACAAATATGTTTTTCATGATCCATCATACCTCAGTTTGTCTTACTCACCATAAGTGCAACTGAGGTATGTTATTTCATACACATATTACATTACTTCTACTTACTCATACTTAACTTAGATTGTGTCTACGCTTTCTAAGTATTTTATATAGTTTGTCTTACTCATTATAAGTGCAACTGAGATTGTGTCTATGCTTTCTAGCTTTTTCACCATGCACACTTTGTGATCTCAGTCCTTGATAGGTTATGGGCTTTGTTGCCTAATACCAAATCAGAATTAGATGAACTCAATAGAACATACATTATACATTTGTGTTGCCACTGCACAAAATTAAACTTTTAGCTTCAGGCCTACAAGAACTCACACTCTCCATTACACAATGTCATCCTTTAAGACAACCATGTGTGCCATGCTCAATGGGCTGGACAACTTCCAGATCTGGAAGATTTGGGTCACAGCAAAGCTATGGCAAGAGAAGGTCTGGGATGTCGTCAACAGCCTCCCTCCACTCTTCAAAAATGCACCCATCATATACTCAAACGTGTCAACCCAGCCATACTCTGACAGCTGGTCTATTTGTGACTCCAAGGCCTCTGGCATCATCATTGTGTACATATCAAATTGGCTAGCACTCAAAGTTGGATCTACCACACACCAAGGACATGTTCAAAAAGCTTGTCAAAATCCATCAAAACACCACTGTTGGTGTTAGCACATTCTACACCTTTATCTCAATGCTCAATGTTAAATAGGATGGCTCCCCATCAACTCTCAGTGATCACATATCATCAATTGCAGCCACCAATGCAAAAGTCACTGCTATGAAGAAGCAAATCAACCAAGAGTTCCAATGGCCAACACTCATTGTCAGATGGAGAAGATTCTGATGACACAGACAGCAACGTGGGAGCTACTGCTGGGTATTCTAGTAAATGGTCTGCCCATGTCTCTAGAGCTTTATTGTCACAAATCTCAGCCTATATCTGGAGTGCATTAAGCAATTCCACCTGTTCAAACACCATTGCAGATTCTTGAGCCTCTTCATACATGACCCCTCACAGAGACTGGTTGTAGAGCCCAGTACAATGTAAGTCTCAGGAGTTGGACACAGTAAGTGTAGATGGCTTAATATATTGACCTGTAGAGCCAAGTAAAACATAAGTCTACAATGTAAGTAACTGAGTAATAACATGGTGAAGGCCACTGCTTACCTCAGGAGTTGGATACAGTAAGTGTAGATGGCTGAGGCAAGCAGGGTTTGTGTATCCTATGTTATGTACCAAAAAATAAGGTTTTAGAGTAAAGTGAAACAAATAAATGGCAAAAAAGGAAGAGCGCTGTGGTGTGGAATAATGGTATGTCAAGAAGAAGAGAACGGTACCAAATAGGGTAATCTAGAGTAGTGGTCCACCCAAGTCATAATTCCAACATTTCCCTCAATGGAAAGAACCGTTTTAATTTTTGAGACCCAAAAGCCCAACAAGGTACTCATGGGTGGTGCATAGAAGAGGCTTGGTACAGATGTCTGCGATATTTTCTGTGAATGATGTGTGTATGATATTGATATCACCATCATGTATATGCTCCTTGGCATAGTGGTATCAAATGTTGATGTGTTTGGCCCAAGCATGGCCCTTAGTAGACTCTGCTAGAGCAATAGATGACTGATTGTCTACATGAAGGTCAATGAGGTGAGGCTGGGGAAAACCTATCTTGGAAAGGCATCCACAGACCTTGTTGTGCACCACACATCAATGCCATGTATTCAGTTTTGGTTGTGCTCAGTGCAACAGTGTTTTGTCGCTGGGATGACCAGGAGATGGCCCCACCGGCCATCATGTAGACATATCCTGCCATTGATTGCCTGATATCCAAATCTTCCCTATAATCCATGTCCCTATACCCACTCAGCTTTGCCATTGATCCTGCATCCTTTGTGCAGATGATCCTGTAATTCAATGTCCCCTTTACATATCCTAGCACATGTACCATTGCCCTCCAGTGCGCTGGTCCCGGATTCAACTGGAAATGCGCAAGAAGACCAACAGCAAACAATAGGTCAGGTTGTGTGGCAACTTGTGCTCACATGAGGGATCCAAGGAGTTGTCTGTAAGGCTTATCCTTCATAAATACCTGATCAGCTTCAGACTGAGAGGACATTGATTCTGTGAGATGTATGCTGCTAGGTAGAGGGGTATGGTGAGGGTTGCAGTCCTTCATTCTAAAACAGTCAAGCACATGCTCCAGGTACGTGTATTGGGGGAGAGAAATTGTTCCAGCATTCTGGTTATGCTTGATAGCCATTCCAAGGATGTACTTCAGGTGTCCTAATTCTTTTATGTCATATATCTCCTCCAGCTTGCACTTGGCTCTTTCAGCTGCTTTAGAATAAACAATATCCCAGACACATTGTCATTGAACATGTTGGATATAATGTGTTCCTCTACATTGACCCTTGACCTCATGCATGAGTCTGCAAACAAAGTTTTAAACCCTAGTTTCTTCCATGCTACGTTCAACGTCCAAAACCAGTCCTGTCCACCCTGCATGAGGCTATACAGGTTTTCAGAAGCAATGCTTTTTTACCCTCCTCTCCTGGAAACCCTGAAGGAAGGTGAATATCCACATTTAACTCTGGCTTACTATTCAGGTATGCTGACATGAAGTTGATCTGCCAAACCATCCAGCTGAGTTGCATGGCAATTGCAGCAGACGTCCTGAGGGACTTGAGTCAAACAATGGCCGCATGAGTCTCATTGTCACCTAGCCTTCTGCCTCACTATATTGCCCTTCTCATTGTACTTGATCTGCATCCAAAGTTTTAAACCCTAGTTTTTCCCATGCTGCGTTCAACATCCAAAACCATTCCTGTCCACCCTGCATGAGACTATACAGGGTTTTCAGGAGCAATGCTTTCTTACCCTCCCCTCCTGAAAACCCTGGAGGAAGGTGAATATACACATTGAACTCTGGCTTACTAATCAGATATGCTGACATGAAGTCAACCTGCCAAACCTCCAGCCAAATTGCATGGCAATTGCAGCAAACGTCCTGAGGGACTCAAGTCAAACAACGGCCACATAAGTCTTGTTGTAATCTTCGCCCAATACCTGCAAATAACCCTTTGTCACCAACCTAGCCTTCCACCTCACTATATTGCCTTTTTTGTCATACTTGATCACGTAAACCCATTTGCTTCCCACAACCTTCTTCCCCTTTGGTACCTCTGCCTCATCCATGAGCTTGAACACTTCCCTCTCCTTCAAGATCTTCAACTCCTCCTCCATTGCTGGACTCCACAACTTGGGCCATTTCATAGCCTCCTCATAAATCTTTGGCACTGTCTCAAGGAGGCAATGGCTGCCAGGAATGCATACATGTCTCATGCATGAAGTGCTTGTGGGTTTTGGTTTACAGTGGGTGGGTTTGGTATGATCATCTGCTGGGGCTCTATGCATGCACAGATATGTTCTGAGTGACATGAGGCAAGTGGTTGGGTGTTTTTGGAGCTAGGCTGGTGTCAAGTACATGGGCATCAATCTCTGATTTGGATTGCTCTGTGATCAAAGCCTTGGCAATTGGGTTGGGTGTCATGGAGTGAAGTGGGGCAGCTGAGTATGTGATACAAGGGGCTACTGGTTGACAATGGGTGAGTAGGCCTGGGGTGTTGGTAGGCTGGTTTGGCTCCTTGTTTGTGAGTAATTTGTCATTGTCCTCAAGCATGGTCAACAATCTATAACCAGTTCCCTCATCAAAAATTACATCCTGAAAGGTAACGATCATCTTTATAGTAGCATTGTACAGCCTATACCCACTCTCAAAGTAAGCAACAAACACATACTTTACTGAGCATGAGTCCAACTTTGACTTGACAAGTTCTTCAAGGACCTTAGTGAACCCTACACAGCCAAATGGGTGCAAGTGTGCCATGTCTTGCTTTTTCCTAATCCATGCCTCCTCAGGTACAACTCCAGGGCTGTGCGCAGACAGCAGGAGGTTTCTCATATGGATCTGTGTGGTGGTGGCCTCTGCCCATAGGCTTTTTGGTAACCCACTCTCAGCAAGCATACACCTAACACCTTCTATTACCATGCAGATGCATTGTTCAATGAACCCGTTTTGTGCCTGAGCATACAGCACCATCAGGTTTATGATTATACCCTGCTCAGCACAGTAGTTTACCTACAGTTAATTCAGCCACTTGTTTCCTGCATTGACCCTCATCATCAACAGTTTCTAGCTGGTTTGACATTCCAACTCGGTGTGATATGTTTTGAATGCTGCAAGAGTCAAAGCTGCGTCTTTCTTCAAAAGGTAGTAGCCTGCAAGGTGCAAGGTGTGGCCATCAGCTGCCAGCATCAGATATGATGCTTCTCCAAGGGATTGAGTAGTTGCCAGCCCCCATAGGTCCATATGCACACAGTCGTTTAGGTTCACTTTGACTTCTTGTTCACCGTCGTATGGCCTAGATGTGTGCTTGCCATATATACAATCCTTGCAAAGCCCCTTGCCTTCAGGGTCCTCCTTCACTCTCAACCCCTTGACCATGTTTTTTTTCATGAGGTTTTGGAGACTGTCTACCTCAGCATGTCCAAAGCGCCTATGCCACTCATCAAGATCTACAGGTACATCTCTGGCTGAAGCTATCATTATATGCATTCCTTGTGCTGCAGGATTGAGGGTGTCTAACAGATACATCCCTCCAGTACCCTTTTCTGTCAAGACCTTTGTTTCTTTTGGGTCTCTGAATACAGCCTTGCCCTGACCAAAGGTAACAGAGAATCCTGCAGTGTCAAATTTTCCAATCAATATCAGGTTTGCTAACAGGTTCAGCATATGTAGAGTGTTTTTAAACACTAACTCTGCAGATTCATCCTGAGTTTTGGCCATCTTCTTGACCGTTCCCTGTCCAACAATGCAGAAAACTGATTCTTAGGTCGCTGCCTGCCTCTGTTGTGGCTTGCTAAGTGTCAGGTACTTGGTGAAATCCTCTCAGCAAACAAAACAATGATCGCTCATGCCAGAGTCTGCAAATGTTGGGACGGAAGTATGGGTCTGTAAAACACAAGTGTTCTCAGGTGATAAGTCTATCTGGAGTCCAGCTTCATTGTAGGCTGCTGCTGGTAAATATTGTGCTATAAGAGCATAGGTGACATGGGTGGTTGGGACGTTTGCATTGGCCAGATTCACCATGAGTGTGCCTGGGATGGCGTTTAGAGTGGCTAATGCCCTGTTGCTATTTCTGAAGTTCACAGGAAACTAGCCTTCCTTTTCCCCTCCCTCCTAGTAACAGTTTTTGGTTGTGTGCCCAGTTTGTCCATAGTTTCAATTTCTGCAGATGAGTTTAGGCCTTTGGGGTTTTGCTGCTGCCTTACAGTGCCATGGCTGATGTCCCAGCTCCCTTCCTGTCCTTAACCCTTTCCCAGTGCACCATGAGCCCCACCACAACTTGTGCCAATGAGGTAGTGGCATACAGACTAGATACAATGATGTCCCAGGACTTGGGAAGTGAACCAATAACTATGGATCAGAAGATGAGATCTGAGATCTGTGCCCCCTTTTCCACTGCATCGTTCCACTTTGTTTGGAGATCTTTGATGTGTTCAAGAAAATCCCTACCCTCCTCAAGCTGCGCCGCACAAAGTACCTTTTCTGCTGTGGTCGCAGCCAGATTGGAGGTGATGCCATAGGCTTCTGTGAGTGTCTTCCACACTTTTGCTGCACTTTCATTCATTGTTACCTCTAGACCAATCAGATTTTTGCAGTTGTTCACAATCAGGCCTAGCACCTATGCATCATAGCTGTTCCATTTGTCAACTGATAAGGTGGTGGAGTACTATTTGGTGGGTTCTGTGGGGAGAGGTACCTCCATTGGTGAGCTTTTAACAGCAGTGGTGGCAGAGTTGATCTCTTTATCTCCAGGTCTTGTTATGGTTCTCTTGAGGTAGCTGAAAGGTGCCGCTAGTAGTACCCTGTCTTTTAAGGCAATATAGTTTGTTCCATTGAAGTGCTCTTTCTCCAGGAAGGTGGAAGAGTTGTAAGATGAGTTCATGGTTATTTTTGTCTAGCAAGTAATTTTGTATGAGCTGTTTGTGTCAATAATCTTTTTTTTTGTGTCCAGTTGTACAATTTGTTCTTGCAATGGGAGATCAATTGGGGCCTATAACCTGTAGAGCCAAGTACAACATAAGTCTCAAAAGTCAGACACAGTAAGTGTAGATGGCTTAATATATTGACCTGTAGAGCCAAGTACAACGTAAGACAGGATGTGTAAATAACTGAGTAATAACATGGTGAAGGCCACTGTTTACCTCAGGAGTTGGACACAGTGAGCATAGATGGCTCAGGCAAGCAGGGTTTGTGTATTCTATGTTATATACCAAAAAATAAGATAAAATAAAAACAGTAAAAGGGTGAAAAGTAGCTCTCATTGGGACACACAAGGGTGATCTGTACTCCATTGATGGCTTGCCCATATCTCACCAAATTGCCAGATGGTCAATGATGGCCATATCAAAGGGATTGACAAAATAACTAGAAAGGAAAAATTCTGTGAACTATGTGTTCTGACAAAATCCAAAAAGCTCCCTTCCAAACACAAGGGGCAGAAGGCAACCCACGCATTCCAAATCATCCACTCAGATGTGGAAGAGCCAGTAAAACCTTGATCAACATGGAAACCAGTGCTGGATATCCTTCATTGATGACCATGAACACTTACCCTGAGTATACTTCATGAAGAAGAAGAGTGAGGTGGTGCTATGCCTATGTGAATTCAAGAATGAGGTGAAGACATATTTTGATGCCAACATTGGTGAACTTCACCTATCTAAAAACTTCATGAATTTCTTCCAATCTGATGGTGAAGGAGAATTCACTGGGAGAGTGCTTCAGGAGGAACTTGGGAAATCTGGCATAGTACATCTCACTATGGCACCTGACACACTTGAACAAAATAGGCTGGCAGAGCGCATGAATCAAACCTTGGTTAACATAGCCAGTGCAATGCTCATTGAATCAGGACTCCTAAAAATCACAATTCATGAAGGCCTGTGCTGTAGGAAGAGATACAAAGCCTCATCAACAACAATGTTTATAAAGTAGTGCTCATACCTAACAGTATTAAACCAATCACCTCTGATGTACTCGTTTTCCATGTTAAGTACAACTCCAATGGATATGTTGAATACCACAAAATTTGCATCGCCTGTGGATTGACCCAAGTGGAAGGAGTGGACTATAAGTAAGTGTGGGCACCTGTGGCAAATCTTGAGTCAATTTGCATAATCTTAGCTCTCACAGCCAAATACAACCTTGAGCTTGATCAGATGGATGTTTTTCTTTTTTTTTTTTTAATCAATTTTCGTGTATGAGGCGCTACTTGCCTATGTTACACAGTACTACGGAGGTGTAAAGTACTACAAGAGCCAGAGAATACAACACCCCCCCGCATACGTGGAGAATGAGTGTGTCGGCACTTCCAAGTGCCGTTTTAGACTCCACTCCCCTGGTAAGGCCCTAGAAAGACTAAGTGTGGGTATTTGCTGTGTGGTGGTGGCAACAAATGCTCGCCGCAGGGTGGCGGGCTGGGAGGGGGACGAGCGAGGCGGCGTACACCCTACCAAGGCTAGATCCAGGACAAAAATGAGCTATAATGGAGGGATAAGGCCATTTGCCATCATTATTAGAAGGGTAGTGTGAGAATTAAGAATGGATAAGATGATTGTCAGGGCTGGGTGTTGTGTGGCTGGGTTTGGGTGTCTGGGGTGGGTATATTGGGAGTGGGTGTTTCAGGAGGGATTGCGTTCGTGAATCTTTTGGTGCTCTGGATGAACCTGAAGAGATGCTTTAAGGCATCCAGAGACAACAGCATGAAATTGAGGAACTTGGCTTTGCGGCGTAGCTTGGTGCAAAGGTGGATGTGGTGTTTGTGTTGGTAGTGCGGGCATTCGAGGATGACGTGTTCGACCGTTTCCACTGAGAGGTCTTGGCAGTGCTGGCAGGTCGGGGTCTTGGAGCGTTGAATGTGGAATAAGTAGTGGTTGAGGGCAACGTGGCCTGTGCGGAGTTGGGTCAGTATGGCGGATTCCCTGCGGTCGTATCCATCAACAAGCTTGAGGTATGATTTTGAGGGCAGTGACTTGTCGATCCTGTGAGTGGTCCTGTAGCGTGCAGACTTCTTCCAACGTCGTTTCCACCGCGCTACAATGCTAGTCAGTAATGTCTGGCGTACTGCGGGGATACTGGCCAGCAGGGGCTTTTTGTGCAGGGGAGGAGGTAGTTGCGGGGCTGGGCTCAATGTGCCCCGGGCGGCCACTTTTGCAAGTTCATCAGCTCGTTCGTTAGGAGGGAACCCAACGTGGCCTGGGGTCCAGATTACTTGGAGGTAGATGACACCCCGAGTGCAATTGGTCCACGCAGAACCAGCTTTAATTGCGGCTCGCCTTTCCGAGGTATGGGTTGATCTGTCGATCTTCCGGTGCAGAGCCTCTGCCGCATCGTGGACATGGTCAAGCAGATAGTGCGCTGGGTGGGGCCGCTGGTTGGTGAGTGCCTTAATTGCTGCTTAGCTGTCGCTACCGATTATCGCGTTGGAGGCTATTCGATGGCTGAACTTGTTGAGGAGATGGATGCCTAAGGAGAAGCCGACTATTTCTGCCTCATATACAGTGTGCTCTGCATCAGAGCCGAGGTGAAAGGTCAGGGCAGCCTCCTCCCTATGTTTCACGTAGAGTACGGCCGAGGCTCCGACACCTCCTTCATGGCCAGAACCGTCACAATAAACAGAAACCTTGTTGCGTTTGTGGGCACTGGAGATCAGTGCGAGTGCGTTGTCCTTAGTGTTTTCAATGCGGGTGGAGAGGGCTGGGTGGTAGTTCAGGCGCCATCGTGTCGCGAGTACCGTTTCTATGGAGGCGGAGTTGACTTCTGTGAAATGGAAAAGGTTGTGTAGCAGGGATCGGTGCCTGCGCACAAAGCATCTGGCAGCCTTGCATGCAGGGCCATGCAGAGGATGAGTGGGGGGTAACAAAGAGATACGCACCACGGCTTGGACCAGGATCTTGCAAAACAGTAGATCAACGGGGAGGAGGTTAGCGTGAACGTCCAGTACGTCACCAGCTGTGGTGCTCAGAGCACCTGTAATGATTTTGGCTGCCCGCCTTTGGGCCGGGAGTAGTTTGTTCACTGCGGACACGGAGCCTGTCCTACATGTGCCATCGGCGGGTTTGCTAACTCCTGTAAACCAGACGTCAGCAGCGTATGTAAAGGCTGGGACTGCAACCATATTGTATAGCTGGCGAACCCATCTAGGGGGCATGCCTCCAGATATTCTAGACAGACAGGATATCTGCTGGGTCCACCAGGCGGCGCTGGCTGTGACTTTCTGAATGTGAGCGTTCCAACGGAGCTTGGGGTCGAAGACAACCCCAAGATACTTGTATGAGTCTACTGTTTGGACTAATTGTGTTGTGGTGGAGCCATCAGCATTAGCCCTGGTGAGGGTGAGGTCGCCAGGGATGGTATCTAGATGCAAGCGGGGGAAGCTCATCAGCGCCAATTAGCTCAGTTCAAAGTGAGAACAATGGCCTTGAGACCAATCGAAGCCACCGTAGTGCCTCTCCATCATACCAGCTACTATTATTTGTGACTCATCAAGCGTCTTGGCAATGCCAAGGAACATGACATCGTCCACAAATCCTGAGGTGACCTCGGACTTGTTCTTGGGGTCGGCAACCAGGATGAGCGGCGCGTTGTAGAACGCATAGAACAGCATCAAAAGGGGGCAACCTTGTGTGGTGCCATTGAGAATGTCGATCCAGTCAGAGCAAAAGTCGTCGAATTTGAGTTGTGGCTTCCTGTTAGAGAGCATGCGTTCAGCTAACTTGGTGTAGCATTTTGCTACCCCTCATTCGTGCATGTTGTGGATGAGCCGTTCCCAAACGGTGTTAGGGAAGGCACCCTGGACATCGAGGAAGAGGGCGGTTGCCACATTTCCAGAGCGCCACACGTCCTTGATTCTGTGGGATACGAGGTGGAGAGCATCGGAGGTGTTGCGGCCAGGGCGACCACCAAACTGATGGGCCAGGAGCATGCCATGTTTCTCAGCTAGATGGGAGAGGTCAGCCGCCACCAGGACAGATAGGAGCTTTCCTATAGTGTTGAGAAGGCCGATGGGTCGATACGCCTTCGCAACGTTGTAGTCTGGTTTGCCCGGCTTGCATAGAACTAGGGTGGTAGATTGGAGCCAGGAGCTATGGTAAATGTTAAGTTCAAAGACAGCGCGGTAGACAAAATAGAGGTGGCCGATGAGGGTTTTGGCACACTGTTTCAGGACGACGTTAGGGATGCTGTCTGGGCCAGGTGCCTTGTGCGGCAGGAGGTTGCGGATGGCAGCGCGAATACAGTCGCGAGTAAAGAACTTGATATCTGGGAGGGGTTTGGGGTAAACTGATGGAGGCACAGGGGGAGTTGGAAGGGGGAGGGGGAAAGAAGGACTCAGCAAGTATGGATGCCTTATCAACATTGTTTGTGGCCATTGTGGATATGCCATTCACCGAAGTCTTGAGGTCAGGGACTCT